>PNEQ01105649.1:0-42696 GCA_003012365.1 Medauroidea extradentata | reverse complement strand
GCACTCTACTGTAAAACGTGTAACGCTCCGCCACCACGATTTTACGCGGAGTATAATGTTCAGTTAAAACTTTCACCAAATCATCATATGACCTTGAGTCCACACTGTCCGGAGATACTAGATCACTGAGCACCGCTAGCACCCTTGGTCCAATAACGGTAATAAGCACGGACACTTTACTCTCGTCTTTGATTTGATTCGCCTTGAAATAATGCTTAAGCCGAAGCACATATGACGCCACCGCCTCATCCTGCCGGCAAAATTCCCCCACTCTACCTATCGCTGCCATTTCTTGCTTCCCAGCAGTCGGCTAATCAACAACTAATTAACACTACTCATTAAAGCTCTATCCGATCTTCGTCGCCAGTGTAATAACGTGACATACAAGAGCATTGTTTCGGCAGACCGCCTTTTATTATCTTACCGCCATGACTCGCTTAACAACAAGAACAGTGCTACCACCACATAACCTTGGACAACTTACTTCCTAAATACATCACATTTCCCTATTGCTACCACAGTTATCAGTCCAGATATACAGTATTAATCTTGTATTTGTTACAGGGGCATGTTACAGTAACATTTTATAGATATTTTGATTAGGTAAATTTTGCACAAAATGTAGCACAGTAAAGAAATTAACATGCATTCTGCCTGTTGTCATGGTCAAAACTTACTTTTTGATAGTGACACATCAAATAAACTAGGCTGCTATTTTAATTTTCTATTTGCATCTATTTTCTACATAGGGTAATTTTATGTCTATGAGATAAATTTAGAGGGGTGATGGCTTAGAACAGAAGAACCAAAGTGAAATTGGGAACGGTCTGCCAGAAATGTCTCAGGAAAAGTTTCTAGCAAAAATGTGGCAAAGCAAATTTGGAACATCCTGTAAATATTGCATTTGTCTGATCTCACTGTGTAGATTCATGTCAAATCTCTTTGTGAAGAAGACCTGCTGGCAAGATTTATGGTTGCCTGTGATATCAGAATGTGGCAAATTATATTAGGCCTATAGTAAATGTAACAGAACTCTCTTGAGATGCTGTCCTGCCTGTGTTAATGCTGGGGCCACTATGGAACATCACATAATATGTAATAATGATGCTGTTAATACTGTACCGAATGTTCCAAAGTTGCATTACCATGATTTTTGCTATTAGTTTAACCAAGATATTTTTGGCTACCATTACACACTAATTAATATACGTGGAGATCAGGGTACAGTACACAAGCTCACAGATGAAGGTGGACCGAGATAAGAGGGTGAGTTCTTTCTATGCAGTTTAAGTCAGAACACAATTTGAAAAGTAAGTAGACCACTTCAGAAAGTGTGAAAAAAAAAAAAAAACAACAACTGAGAAGAAATTTGCAATTCATGATTGATACAAGGGTTGATATTACCTGTATTTCTTCGTAGATAGTATTTTCACATCTGGTTTCCCAATTGAAGCTATATAAAAAACAAATTTGGGGCCAGATGGGCATACATTGTCAGTGAGAGATTGTCTGGAACATCAGCTTCTTGCTAAAGGAATGGTTTGTACAGTAGATGTATGTAGTATCAAGTTTCATAACTCCCATATTTGGTAAGCAATGCTTCCAAAGCTTGGGAATAGTGAGTTGTAGGTTAGTTATAATGAATAAATTTGTTGTTCGGAAATGTACTGAGAATGAAGGAGAGGCATCGACATTGTCGCCGTCAATGTCAGCAGTGGTTTCAACTAAGGGCAGTGAATGGAAAATGTAAACAACATACTAATTACAAAATTACAAAATATCTGGCAGACTGATTATCTTTCTGTTCAGAATGACGATAATACTGATGTAATCTGTCTACTCTACTTGCTTCTTTATCTGGATTTCAAAAGTTACAATGTGAGCAAGAAATGTTTTCATTCCCAACAGTGATATTAATAAACTTTCTAAAGAAGTATCTGTAGATGTGTCTAACAAACTAGGTTGGTATGGAATCACATTTTCAAGTGGATAGGTGGTCAAAGACTAGATTGTAACGGCAGTAACAACCCTTGTTGAAAGTAGAGCTTAAAATTACCAAAGTATTATTATAAATGGTGCAAAGAATGTTACTTCAAGCAATCATACAGTCACCAAACATGTTGATGTTATTGCTGCTCAAATCAAGGAAAAGACTGAAAAAATTGTCTGAATGTGCTTCATGCATTGCATTGATAGTCACAGGACAATTGATAATTTGTTATTAACAGTTACACCCTTATCAGGTACAACTACATGTCAAAACATTTACACTGCTGTTAGGAACTTCATGTCTAATGAAATTGATGTGTCAAAGCTTTTATGTGTGGTTACAGATGGGGCACCTTCAATGGTAGGCGAAAACAAGGGATTTGTCACACTTCAGAAAAAGGATTAACTCTTTCATCAATTTTTTAATTTCCATTGCTTGATTCATGTTGAAAAATTAGCTAGTAATGTGCAGTCTGTTCCGGAAATATCAGAGCATTTTAAAGAAGTCGTGAAGGTGATTAATTTACTTGTTGTAAAACCTCTGCTGAAAACATTCTTACAAGATTGTTTGCTCCACATTCCGATTTAATTCTTCATGCAGATGTTTGCTGGCTAAGCCCTGGAAGAACCATTTCACGTGTTTTGGAACTTTTTGAAGAAAAGCCATTTATTTTTTCTAGTGGTCGCAGCACTGTTCCCTTCGATGTTCAAAGATGATTTCAAGGTCACTCTGGCTTTCATAGTTGATTACTTTGAATTACTGAACAAGGCAAACTTCTGCCTAAAAAGATGACAAGATACTAATACTGACTTGAAAGAACCAATATTTGCTTTTAAAACAACTGGCTTAAAGGAACCAGTTCTTGCACTTTCCATAAATGGCACGCGCCTTTTATAGTTTGGGCTGCACAGACTGTCCCAAGATTGTTGTCCGTGTACTTTGAGATCTTACAGACATATTCAGCACAAGATTCCAAATCTTGGAAGAATATAAGCCGTGATTCGCACTTGTCTTTAATCCACTAAATTTTCCATTTGACTTAGGAAAGTTCAACTTATTGAGTCACATGATCTAGGATGTGCTGAATCGGAAGTAATAGACACAGTATACGCTGGACATGAAACTCGTTATGTCTGTTTACGCCATTCAATCCCTTGCTTAGCCACCATCATCCGACTAACTCTTCCCATTGCCAACCTGACAATCCTTACAACCTTACTGTTCTTATCCAATACATAACAGATATCTTTCCCCTTAATTTGTTGCACTACTGAATTCTAAATGAAAATCTCTTAGGTACAAAAACACTCCCTTATAAAATAATACAAGCTTGCTACTTTATAGAATCTCTCAGTTTGTCAGGTATGAAAATCTCTTACTATTTAATTACACTAAACAATCCCTACAAAAAAAAAAAACTCTTGCTACATTACAAATCTCTCAGTCTGTCAGATAATCGTTTAATCCTCCTTGACACCTTGAGTTTCTCATCACCATATTGATGATGGCCTCTTTACACTCCTGCAGCCAGTTCCATATAGAAGCCATCAGTGTCCAAGGCAAAGGATGTCGTAAGCCTACAAGATGGCAGTATAGAACACGACTCTTCAAAGCCTCGGAAGGGTTCCTCATCTTGTTATCCTCGAGAAAGTGTCCATTCAGTGGGAGGCAAGTCCCATGTTGGTTCTGCAGTTGAGGATCCTGGTTTACTGCTGAGGTTCCTCCTTGTAGCTCCTACCATGGCATGCTCCTTTCCTCTGGTGTTGGCAGCTGATCAATGTGGCACCTACATGACTGCCCATCACTATGCGAGATCATGTATTTTAATGATCCTTCTTTTGCTTTGACCTATCCAGAACCACATTTTGTGAACCCATTGTAGTTCCTACAAAACACTGTGTCTGCAATCTTGAAACTCCTTACTGTGTTGTGACTTCTGCTATTTCCATGCTCCTCCTGTGCCTGTGGGTATATCAAATCTAGTATTGTCCTCAGTGGCCTTCCCATTAGAAATTTTGATGGTATCTTTTTCGTGGTTGTAGTACCTGGGGTTGTACACAGGGCCAACAACATATGAGCCAGTTCTGTTTGCCAATCACCACATTGCATTTTCTTGAGCTTGCCCTTGATGGTCTGTACCATTCTTTCTGCCTAGCCGTTGGTTGACGGGCGGAATGGTGTTGTTAATATCAGCTTTATTCCAGTATTCATTAGGAACATCTTCCTCTCATCGGATACAAAAGCTGTTCCATCGTCACTGACAACGCTATGGGATAGACCATGAATGCTGAATATGTCTCGAAGTTCCCTGATAACAGACATTGAGGACATGTAGGGTACTTTTCTTACCTCTGGCCACTTCAAGAAAGAATTAACTACTACGAGAATCACTTGCCCTTGCAATAGTCCAAAAAAATCCATGTTTAGTCGCACCCATGGCTTAACTTCAGGCATCCAGTGACACTCTTTAACCTTCGGTGGATTAGTGTGGTGCTGTTGGCACTCACTACTCTGTCCATTCTTATCTTTGTCCATCTTTGGCCACCACATATAACTACAAGCTAAAGCCTTGGACCATACAATACCATCAGGAGCTGAGTGGAGTACTTGCAGCAGACATGTTCTTAAGGCAGATGGAATTATCACTCGATTCTACCACAAAATGCATCCCTTGTGCACAGATAATTCATCCTTACAACTATAATACGGATGCAGCTCTTATAGAACTGCTTTATCTAACCAGCCCCTGCTTATTCTACGCTTGGCTTCTGCAAGGATAGGGTCATCATCTGTTTCCTATGATATTCGTGCTGCCTCTACTGGAAGGTCTAGCATTAATTCTGACATTAAGATGTCACCTACCACTGTCACATGGAAATCTTCTGCCGGCATTGAAAACATGCTCAATGCATCCACATGACCAATCTTGGAACCTGACTGATGTACCAGATAATAATCAAACATATCGCAGAAACCTGGGGGACAATATACATGGTGTATGCTTGGTGGGATCCAGGGACCACAACAAGGGGTTATGGTCACTCACAACCATGAAATGTCGGGCTGTCACATACTGCCTAAATTTTGTCACTCCGCACATGATGGCCAATGCTTCCTTATCAGTTGGAAGTAGTTTCTTTCATGTTTATGTAGGGTTTTGGAGTCGAACAAGATAGGAGCTTCAGTCCCATCTTTCATTGTATGAGCTAGCATTGCTCCCACCCCATATTCTGATGCATCACATGTGAGAATCAGTTGCTTCTGCAAGCTGTAGTGAGTGAGCACAGCATCTGACTGTAACAATGATTTTGTTTTGTGAACGGCCTCATCATGTTCATGAGTCCACTCTCACTGCCTTCCCAGATCCTGTAAGCAGTGCAGTGGTCCCAGTACAGAAGATTTGTCTTCCAGAAATCTCTCATAAAAATTCAGCATGCCAAGAAATGACTTAAGTTCTTTCTGAGATGTCGGAACTGGAGTCTTGTGTATGGCTTCTACTTTTTCCTCTGTTGGATGCATCCCAATTTCATAAATCCTATATCCTAAGAGTACAACACTCTCCACTGCAAATCTGCATTTTGACTTTTTCAGGTGCAACCCTACTCTATCTATTCTCTCCAAGATCTCATGTACCTGTTACCAGTGTTCCTCAAAACACCTTCCTCTAATCAAAATGTCATCTATTAACTAGACCTCTCCTGGAATCACAGCTAACAACACTTGCATCTGTCGCTGAAAAATTGCAAGTCTTCTGCTAATTCCAAGTGGAACACGCTTCACCCTAAATAATTCCTTGATTTTATTACCTGCAAGTAACTTCGAAGTAGTGTTGTCTACCGAGAGTCGTAGACAGGCCTCTTCCAGCTCCAATTTCATAAACACAGTCCCTCCTGTCAGTTTGGGCAATGGGTGTACTCGTCTTACTCACACTATTTATAATATACTTATAATTCCCACAAGTGGGTACAGATCCATCAGCCTTTATGGTAGGTACAATATGTGTAGCCCATTCCAAAAAGCTAACCTGTCAATCTCCTCGCAGACTTTTTCACACAGTGCAAATATATGGGCTTTGGATCTGGCTGCAACTCCACTGTGACTGGAGGCCCTATGCACTGGCCCAATTCTGCACTGTCAAACACTCTTGGGTGCACACTTACGATCTTGTCTACCTCCTTTTGAGAGACAGAATGAATGCAATGTACATAAATACCTAAAGGTTCAAGCCAGTTCCTGCCGAGCAAACTTGGTCCATGTCCATCTGCCACGTGAATGGGCAGAGTTACTCGTAATTTACTCGTTTTGACTTCTGCTTCCAAAGAACATAATACCTGCAATTTCTCTTGTGACCATGTCTGCAGCACGAGTTTCACATCCTGTAACAGTGGTTCCTCTGGCCACAATTGCTTGAAAATATTCTTACTGATTATTGTGTGACCAGCACCAGTGTAAATTTCCATCACGTGCTTCTTACCGTTTAACCATAGTCCCATCAGCACTGGCGGTTTTGGTTGTGGAATACATAGGTGATGCTTCCACGTCATCAGGCTCTGGAACATGTGTCATTTTGTGGGTCTTACTTGTCCCTTCATGTAAACCTTGGATTTATTTCTTTCCCTTGATGGCATCTTTCTTATTCAAGATGCAAGCCTGCTCTAAGTGGCCACAATTTGAGTAAAAATTACACACTCTACGGTAGTGCCGACAGTGTTCCTGTGGATGGTCTCCATTACACATCCAACAGATCTGTTCCTCCCATTGAGGTCTTGCTTTACTCACACCTTGATCTGAACGGATTGTCCTCATAAACACACCAACAGTCAGTTTTTTTACCCCTCCTATGATTTCTTCCAATTTGCCTGAATGTAATTTATATTTTGACCCACTGTTTCAGCGAGTGTTGTCATTTCCAATGCATCCTTAAATGTTAGGTTATGTTTTGCCAGGAGAATATGCTGCAATGTTTTGTCCCACACACCACATCCCAAACGTTCGCGAAGCATTCGGTCCAAATCAGGAAAGTTACAGTGTGGAGCTATTCGCCGCAACTCAGCCACATAAATACCCTCCAATTTGCCTTGGTCCCTCTTGTGAAATTTTAATGTTTTCACGATTTCACTTGGCTGAGGTTCAAAGTGATTTGTAAGTAACATTAACACGTTAGTGAGAGGTACTTTCGATGTTGTTTTCGGCGAAATCATACAAGAAACCAAATTGTACACTTTGGTGCCACATACTGTAAAAATATTGCTTGCTTTTCTTCATCTTTGGTTGTTTTGTTCACAACAAAATAAAAATTTTAACCGCTGCGAGCAGGTTCGCCACAAGTCCCAGCCCAGAACAAACTCACCAAAAGATGGAAACAACTACATAGTTTATATAGTCTATGTGAATTCTCTGATATTTTTCTCAAGTACTTTTAAGAACAGGATTAAAATTTATTTTAATGTTACTTCAAATTCCTTTTGCAGGAAAATTGTTTTTGGTTTTTCTTGCTTGTAAATAACTTAAAAATGGCTAACCAAAGATACTGAACAATTTGCAGGCTTATGATATTTATTGGGCTTTTGAACAAAGTGTAAAATACCTATGCTAGCTAAGCTAAAAAAATCCTTTACTAAATAAAAGTTTATAATTCATACAATTGCCCAGTAGTAACAAAATACTTTTACTACAATAAAGTGTTCAAAATAAAATAATATCTACCATGACTTTTAATTGTTTATACTGAGTGCTTTTACAGCTAGATCGTGTATTTATAATACAATAAAAAGTGGGTGTGTTTATAAGATAAAGTCATGTTTTACAACTGAAACATTAGCAGTGCTCTTCAATTCTAGCTGAAAGCTGCAGAAGCTCACCACCTTAAGATGGTTTAGTACACCTGACCTAGAGGGACGTCTGGTTGGTGGTTCGTGGAAAGGGTATCTGGAGTAACTGACTGATTGCTGGTGGAGCAATGTCTTCAGTTCCAGAAGTCCATGACATGGTAAGTGGTTGGTGTTCATGAGAGAATCTGAAGTTTAGCCCCCCTGACCTCAGCGCACTACAAGGCATAAATGAAGAACCACTGCAGTGTAGTCAACTCCAGCTAAGAGACAATATTTTTCTTATTGCATTACTCTATACAACACATATTCTTGATCTGTAATTCAGTGATATAAACACTACAGAAAACATGCAGATTTTTTATGAAGTTGTGTAATTGATTGTATGTCAAATAAGTAATAATGAAAAAAATAAATTCACAAAAATAAAACTACACCCATGACCAATTTGGCAGTCATACATTTTTACAAGTTAAAAGTAAATTTCCTTACAAGTTTTGAGTTTTGAGGCTAATAATTTTTAATATTTATTTAATTTCTGATTGATATTGTTGATGTTTCTGTTCATAAATTTTTATGTGGTTAAAGTTTTCAAAATAAGAATGGATTTTCTGTGAATTATAGTATTGAGAGGTTTCATTTTAAAATTTGGAAAACAAGAATTTTTCATATTAATGTCCTTTTTTTTCTAATTTATTGGGTGACAGATTAATTGATGACAAGGAAGATATCATGAAGCAATAATTGTGAAGATTTGAAAATACATAGTTGTATTCAAATTTCTTTCTTCGGATGCATCGTACTTTCAGACTTTTAGCTTGTTTTCTTACTGGTAAAGATAAGTTAAGCAATTTAATTACCAGTATCTTTTTGAGTTCTTACAAAATTTAGTTCTTTATTAAAGTTTCAACTTAAGGTTTCATCAGTGGCTAGGAACCTATGTGTAGTAGTAGTAGTAGTAGTAGTAGTAGTAGTAGTAGTAGAATTAGTTTGTTTCCTGATTATGTTAATGGCTGCACTAGGTAGTAGTGAAGTAGGAGAGAGGAGGAAGCTGTGACTGAACTGTAAACGTTTGTACTTCTGGCCTAGTTGTTGGTCGTTGAGCGGGACATACACGCTCAAATGTTGATGATCACCGGGTGCAGGTTAGCAGTTAGCAGTTTAGTCCCCTTCCTCCTTTCCCTTCTACAGCCACTACCTGTGTGCATGACTGAGTTATGGGAGGTGTGCGGTTAAGGTTTAGTAGTGTGTAGGAGGAATGTGACATGAGTGACTAGGGTCTGTGCGATGCCCAGTGGGAAAGTCTTCACCAGCCCCGATCGAGAACAAATGTTGGTCAGTACACGAGTTCCTGCCAGCCAGAGGAGCTCTAGGCTACATTAAAAAATGTAAGCTAATTCTCTATGCATCAACTAAGAAACTTCTTAGGTATAGGACATCAGTTTGAAGGGTTTATTTCTTTTCTAGTAATGTTTTTATCAGTGGCAATACTCCTACACAGTTTTCCTATTTGGTATAATTTGAGTTACATATTAATAAATCATTTTTATTCTTTGGTGAGGTCTTGTCTTTTGAGAACCGGATTACTAAATTTGTTTACTGAGGAGGCCAAACTTTGGCTGACATTGTTCTGTTTTGCATACTTATCTTTATCACACATGAGAAGAAGAAATAAAATAGAGTCTGTTTATTTGCTTACATTTTAAAACATTGTAGACAATAATAATCTTATAGCAAGCCAAGTGTTTGAAAACAACTGTAATACATTTTGTTTAGGATGATAAACTATTGTAAAATGATTTAACTGAAAAGAATCTCCAAATTACTCTTTCTCATGAAACACAATCTGTGTTAGTCTACAGTTATTATTTTACATTCCATTAATAATAAATTCCTAAATAGATCCTTTGTTTTTCCCTTGTGTTAATTATTCTTAGTCATTAAGCTCTTGCACAGGTATTAAGTGAGTATTTATGTTTGTACTTTACTACCATCACTCCACCCTTTGTATTTTATTATTTATTTTACTTTATTTACAATTGTATACAGGATGTTTCTTAAATAGGTGTACAAACTTCACATGCATGTTCTTCACGAAAAACTATGACAAAAACATGTCATGCACTTTTCACCTATACACAATATTAAGGGAGCAATGGCAATCTGAACATAGAATTTTAAAACAGTATTTTCCCAAAATATCAGAAATTAATTGACATAAAAATACAATATTTTCAGCATTGCTTAATGCTATTGGGGTCTGCAAACCAACAGCAAATGCTGGTTGATATCTTCCACTCATATGGATATAGCAGGTGTGGCTACCCTCTAATTCCATATAACTTTTTTCCATTAGAATTTTCGAACATCTGTAGATAGTTTAAATAGTAATGTTACCTGTCTAACAAAAAATGTCCTCTTGTTGCAACAGTCTAGTTATCGTTTTCTTTCAAATCACAAATGAAGCTACAGGGATAGAGTTCCAGAAACAGATGATTAATTATAGTGTCCTGAGTTAGAAACATGTAGGTAACATTAAATGTGCACCATTGAGAATTCAAGAAACACAACAAAATACACATGAACACACTATTGCCAATGTTGTATGTTCTGTATCTTAGGTGCAAAACACAGGACTTAAGAGGCATTCGTAAATGATGGCACGAAAAAAAAAAAAAGAAACAAGGATGGGTTTCGATAGAAACCTATCACATGAAAAGGAATAGGTAAGAACCTCACTGAAACCTTTAAAACACAAATATCCAAATGTTTTTATTCCACAAAATGGAATCTACTGTACAAGTTTACTAGAAAGTCATCTTGTGATTTGCTGCACATGACACTGTAATCAAAAAAGGAAAATGAATAATTCTGATTCTGTAGATACCAACAAGTATAATTAAGCAGTAAAGACTATTAATTGTAGGGTAAAAATTTAAGACACTTATTTTTGTCTGCCATGTATAGCACACTTTCCAATCTGCAAAGAAAAACATAACAAAAGTTTGCACTTCTTTGCTTTAAAACTTACAAATGCATGGGGCGTCACGAAATTTTGCATAACAAGTAATTTTCATTTGGTTTGTGTAATGGCCACAGGTATACAGACTGTGTGATGTGAAACGCTAAATAATACCTTATTTTGTACAATAAAGGGCTGCAAAACTTATGTCGCTAAATGTACCGGTAGTCCATCAACATTGACACATCTAGCAATCAATAAGAAGCACATACAAATTACCGTACAAGACTTTCATTTACTTGCCCTGGCCTCATGGGGATAGTTCGAAAAGGTTAGAACCTAATGAAACACATTATATCAATAGGGTTTCACGTTTATTCCTTGGCCAGTCTGTGACACATGGCATAGTCATTAATGTTTGATACAATGCTGTTGAGTGATATAGGCAAACATTACATAAAATGTTCAAGATGACCACCCAGTGCATATACACATACACGAACACGTCTCATCATTTATCTGTTAAAACATCGAAAAGGCCTGGTTGACCACGAACTGTTTCACATGCTTCAAAAATCAAATGACGTAACATCTATGCATCTCCTCTCAGAGTTGAATAAACATGACTCTTCACATGTCCCCTCAAATAAAAGACTAACAGGATCAGGTTCGATGAACATGGGTGCCATGCAACAGGACCAGATCGACCAATTCACCTGCCATCAAATGTTGCATCTAAGACAGCGCGTACAGGATGACTAAAATGTGCTGGGGCTCGTTGTGCGTGAACCACATCCTTCTGTGTACACCCAAAGGCACAACCTCTAACAGTTCTGGCAAAACATTGACGAGAAAGTCCCTATACAATTTACCTGTTAGGTGAGGTGGCAGTACATATGGCCCCCACCAGATAATCAGCCACAATTCCAGCCCACACATTGATACAAAATTGTTGCTTACGTCGACCATTCGTGGTTGCATGTGGATTTTCGGTTGCCCACTGATGATTGTTGTGGAAGTTAGTGATACCATCCCTCCCAAACATGGCTTTGTTACTAAACAGATACCAAATATTGTACACCGGTGTCACTCTTCTAAATTTAGTTTAAAAAACCATGCTGCTGTCTTTAATGTAACAACATAAGCAGAATAATTAAGCTCGTAAATAGAAGAAAAGGTGTAACTTAAACTTTTTGTAATTTTATATTTTATAAACATTATTCATACTGTAAGCAGAAGTGAATTTGGACACATGGGAAGACTTTGGGAAACACAAAAAATTATTTTTCGCATGTACAGTAGCCCTGACTAAAGAAATTTACTTGCAATCAATCCCGAATAATAAATGATTACAGTAACTCAAGAACATATGTGAAATATAAATGTACCTCAAGAATTAGAACAGTAACATGCTTCATAAATTCCTACCAATTGCTAGAACTACCTACACAACATCTGTGGTAATAATGGCAGCCATGTTTAATCATATTAAACAGGCAGTGTGTCTACTGTTTTCATTCACTGTATATGCAGTAGATTTACACTCAGAAACTTGTTATGTTAACTAAACAAGACAATAAATACATTCTATTGACAGTTATTTATTGGCTACTGTGACGTACACTGGCATGTAGTCCATACTTGGTTTCTTATCATATAGCAATTTGAACATTTTCTTCTCTCTTAATTAATATTTTTTTTGTTGTTTATAACAATTTAAGTAGGCCAACATAACCAAGTATAAGGTCGTATACGGCGGGATCCAACATATTAATTGGGGATGCTAGTAGAGAAATTAACAGTACAATTTTATTCAAAATTTAAAGTCTAACATTAAAGCATGATAAAAGTAGTAAATTTAACGTGTCAATTTTATCTGATTTATATTGTGTTTGGACACATTTTAAAGAGAATTTAATTTTAAACAACTTTTCTTATTGATTTTTTCTGATATTTTGCCTCGTTTGGATTTTGAAAATTTCAAGTAGGCTCTGAGCTAACCTGTGCTGGGACGGATTTATCTGGCAGGCAGGTCAGAGTTCACTTGCTTAGAGGCACGTACAGAGGCATGCTGGAATATGGCGAGAACAGTATGTCGTTCGGTCTTCGACATGAGTGGTAGTGTCGTGTTCAACAGAACTTCGAAAAGGTGGTGATCTGCGACAGATTGGTGATGCAGTATATCCCCAATTAATAAACTAATGTATATTTACCACTTGGGTCCCGTTATATCACTCCACCGCTCGGCCGAGTAAGTCAGGGTGTCCGCCCAGGAGTAGTGGGTCGTCATACATTGGAGCTCGTAGATGGTCACCAGGAGATGACCGGCTAAGTTAAGAGTTAAGGTGTCATGGCGGGGTAGAGAGGATGTGTAAGGGAGTGCTGGCGCGGGGTAGTGAAGCCTTGGGGGCGAAATTGCTCTAGTTAAAACCTCATTATTTTGCTTTCTTTTTTTAGTAGCACTAGGTGTAACAACGTGTTGCACAATATGTAACAGTGTAGTCATCATCCTGATTGGAGCAGGTAACCAGTACTAAAGTTTGTAAATCACAGTACCATACTACGATATTCTCTTGTGCTGAAATTCTTGTGCAGACACTTGTGGAGAACTCCTAACTGCTGCAGTTTGCCTAAGTGTTTACTAGAGGGTAGTTGGTTTGGAGAAATATCTCTTGTCACGTCACCTGTTATACTTGGCTCTGTTTTGTTATTTTGATTGTTTGCCATGGGCAACTAGTATCATGAAACACTGATCACAGCTACAAATAAATAGCCTTAAAGCAAATATTTTTTTTATCATCGTCCTGCAAGCTATATCATTCAGTAATAACAACGGGAGAGAGTTACGTCATCACGCATAAAACAACAACAAAAACAACAACAAACCCCCCTTTGCTCCCATTACGACAAATAATAACAACTATCCACCTGTACCTCCGTTGCAGTACCATCATAAACACACATTACGTTAATTTAAATACTAAACAGTTTATAAACTCTGCATGAAAAGACTGAGATTATAAAACAATTGATTAATACAAGCAAAATCTTCTCCAATGGGTTCATTTCTATTGACCAGTCATAATACAAAGTACACTTTGTTATGGCACATATTTTTTTACTTAATATTATATGCAATTAAGATCTGTTACAATAATGTAGTTTCTATTTGAATTATTCAAGAACTTTTTAACACTCATTGTTTTGCAAAAATATTGCAAAAATTTTGAATAAAGTTCAAGAAAATATAAACCACAATAATAAAACAATGCCCCACCCCTTATAGGAAGCAATATTAAGTTCCTTCTTTAATTCTTTAATGACTTTCTGCCTTGTATTGAAATTTCCTATTACCTCACTAAAGCTTTTGACTGAGTAAATCATTACTTGCTCATAGAAAAATTATAAAAATTTTACAGTGTTACAAGAATAACTATTAAACTGATAATGTCATGTCTTTCAGACAGACAGCAACAAGTATGTGTCAAAGACAAATATAACTCATTTTGTGCAAAATCTGGAAAAATAAAATATGGAGTAGCACAGGGCTCAATTTTAAGTCCACTATTATTCCTAGTGAATATAAATGATTTACCGTGTCCATTGAACCCTAGCACGACATCCATTTTTTTGCTGATGACACAAGTATCGTAGCGTCTGACGATTCAGTAAAAGAACTGAGACGAATAGCAAGTATCACATAGTAGTCACATTTTTAACAAACTGCCAAAACATTTACAAGAACTGTTTTTCTAAGATCCTAAACTCTTGAAAAAGAAACATCAGGACTTTTTTGCCAAACATGCTTTTTACTGAGCATAAAAGTACTTAGATCATAAACATTAAATCACATATGTACTTATATAATGCAGTGCATATGCACTGTCTGCCTCACTTTTCTTTTTTGTTTCAGGTTAATGAAGAAACTGTCCAACCAATGGCAACTAAACAGTCATTCAAGCAAGGAATGAAGAGAGTTAAATAATATCATTGTACATAAATGTATAACTTTACATTATATAATTTGTATGACTTGTCCAATATCCCATATTCACGTCCAGGCCGATTCACGTCCCTGCCGATTCTCGACCTGGCATATTCGCATCCAGGCCGATTCTCGCCTTGTCCTATTCGCGTGATGGCCTATTCGCGTGATGGCCTATTCACGAGCTGACCTGTAGTCTCTACTACAGACCTCCAGTCATTCTGGGCTATTTTGGGGCCTTTTCTTCACCTTTTCGTTTTCTTTGTTTCGTCGCTGTAACTGGGAAACATGAAGCCACCCCAGCGTGCTGTACTCTTCTACTGCGGGACTTTGAACAGATAAGCCGCAGCTAAATTTGTATATTTTAATCAATAAATTAACAGCTGTCACACTTACCTTTTTTATGTAATATTTTATACGTTTTTAGTAATTAATTTGAATTAAATAACAATTTAAAATTTTATAAGGCCTAACGGATGCATTCAATTTACATGTAATTTTATTTTTATTAATTTATTGCGTCATTGATTCGGACGTACAGTATTTATTGAGCCTATAGAATGGGCATTTATTGTTTCGATAATTTTATTGTGAATTTATGAAAAATAATAATTGTATAACCAATTTACTATTTTCATTTAACTGTGCCCGCTAGATTTGGGCATTTTATAATTTCAGTACAATTTCAGTACTAATGGACTATTCATCGATGTCAATAATGTTGTGAATTTTATTTTTAAAAAATTAAAACAAAATATTTAATATTGAAGTAAAAATTAAATAATCATTTTGAGCAACCACAAATTTCAGAGTTCTCATTTAACATATTTTCCTCTGGTGTATATTGTTGATTATGGCGAGAGAGCCTATTTATATTATTTATTTAAATAATTTTTTTTATTTGCCCGTTGCGTATTGTAGCCCAGAATTTATTTAATCATGCATTTCTTCCATTTTGATATTGTTTGTTTACAACAGCTTCCTCTGGTTTCGAGTGTTTGTTAATGTGCCACCTTCTGTTTTCTTCTATGTTTTTATTGGTGGGCATTTTTGTGTTTATTTGCCTGGGACTGTTGTTTTTGCTCTACGATTAATGACTATTTAAAAATAATTCATTTATTTATTTATTTATCTTTCTGTCGAGCAACAATACATTGCTATAGAAATCGTCAGGAATAGTACAGTACAATACAATATAAACACAATATAAATACAGAGATCAAGAAAACAATATCACTAGTAATACTAGTGTAAGAAAGACAAAAAAAAGTGTGATTTACATAACTTCACAAAGGCTTGTAATATTTACAAATTGTTTACATATATATGTACTAGAATAAAAGATCTATATACACATACAAAGACATGTTTTATTAAAATACACATATATGTAAACATAAATATTTACAATAACATTTTTTTCCCCTTCCCTTTCTCTTTTTTAAACCATATATTTATTTTTACACTTTACAGTAGAATTTGCCTACACTGACATGTATTCAGACAGAGTGTAGAAAGATTTATTGAGTAAAAATTCATGCAATTTTTGTTTAAATTTTTTTCCCTCTAAGGATTTAATGTTGCCTGGTAGTTTATTGAACAGCCTTAAACCTACATTTTGTGTACTTTTAAGTGTATATGCCTTGTTTACATTAATCAAGTGAAAATTGTTACGTATTCTAGTATTATGCTTATGTATATGATTGTTTTTACTATATTTATCTCTGTTTCCATGGATATAAAGAATGGTTTTATATATGTAAACACAAGTTACTGGGAGGATTTTCAATATTTTAAAAACTTTTCTACAGCTGTCAGTTGGGGATAAATTTTGAATTATGCGTAGTGCTCTTTTCTGTGCTGTGAAAACAGTTTGCAAGTTTTTCCTACAGATTCCCCAAAAAATTATGCCATACGTTATGTGTGAATGAATGTATGCAAAATAGACTGATTTTAAACAGTTTCTTGATGTTACATATGAAAGTGCTCTTAACATGTAACAAGCTGTATTTATTTTATTTATGACATGTTTTGTGTGTTCTTTCCATGAAAGTTTGCTATCAATTTCTACACCAAGGAAACGTGTTTGGTTAACTGGACTGATTAATTTATTTTCCACAAATATTTGGGGTTCTCTTACTGCCTTTCTTGAGGTGAACAAAAGGCATTTTGTTTTGTTCAAGTTTAAGGCGAGTTTATTGGAGGAAAACCATGTGTTTAGCTTACAAAGTACTTTAGTTGCAGTTTCATCAAGTGTTTCTTTATTACATGGTTTGATGTGTATGTTTGTGTCGTCAGCAAATGAAATTATTGACGTGTTGTGTAGTTGTAGTTCAAGATCATTTATATATATTATGAACAGCAATGGCCCAAGAACACTTCCTTGTGGAACACCAGTATTTATTACCTGTGATTGGGAATAAAATTTTTCTAAGAAATTTGATTAATTTTTATGTGCAAATTCTACTACTTGTCTTCCGTTTGTCAAATAAGATTTTAATAAATTATTTACAACTCCCCTAATGCCTAAAATTTCCAGTTTTTCTAACAAAATATTGTGGTCAACCGTATCAAATACTTTAGATAAATCAAGAAATATCCCTAGTGAGTCATATGATTTGTCCTTGCATGATATTACACTTTCCAGAAATTCACCTATTGCAGACTCTGTACTCCTGCCTTGTAGAAAACCATGCTGGAAGTTATTTAACAATTTGTATTTGGTTAGGTAATTAATTATTCTGTTTTTCAATATTAACTCGAAAATCTTTGAAAAGGAACTCAGTAAAGATATGGGTCTGTAGTTTTCTACCTGTGTACAATCACCCTTTTTAAATAATGGAATAACTTTGGCTATTCTGAGATCATCAGGGAAGACACCAATTTTAAATGATTCATTTATTATGTGTATTAAAGGCTTAGAAAGCAAAAGTGCAGTTTTTTATTATTTGTACTGGGATATCATCTAGGCCTGTGGAGGTTTTGTTTTTTAGTTTTTTTATGCATTCTCCCATTTCGAACAAACTAACTGGATATAAGTATAAAGATGTGTCAGCTCTTTTTATACCCAACTTAAGCTGTTTCTGCGGCTGAGGTAATTTAGAGGATATTTTCTGAGCTATTTCACAAAAAAATTTGTTTATGTAATTGGCTTTGTCCACTGTGAATTTAAAGACCGCTCCTTTATCATCTACTATTTCTGGATTTTGATGTGTGTGTTTTTGTATGCCAGACTCCTTCTTTATTACATTCCAAATAGTTTTTGACCTGTTGTTAGAATTTTGTATTAGCTTGTCTGTGAAAAGTTGCTTGGCTTTTTTCAGTGTGTTTTTGTAAATATTTTTATAAGTTTTGTAGTAACTTACAAAGTTAGGTGAATTATTATGTTTACTTATAATATGTAGATTTTTAAGATTTTTACTTGACGTCTTAATTCCTTTAGTGATCCACTTTGGATCATCTTGTCCATGTTTGATTGTAAACAATTTCTTTGTAAAATGCTTGTTAAATTTTAACGATAAGTTATTCATGAACAATCTAAACTGGTCATTCACAGAAGTAGCAGAAAAAATGGCAGTCCAATTTTCTTCGCTGAGGTTACGATAAAATGAGTCAAAATTTTTATAGTCTCGCTGAAACAACAGTGTTTTTTCATACATTATCTTACTACAATTTATATTTAACAACTGCCCATAGTGGTCGGACAGTCCGCTGATTACATGTTTGAGATCTATATTGCATAAGATTTTGCTAATTATGATATGGTCTATACATGTTGAACCGGTATTTGTTTCCCTTGTTGAAAAACATGTTAACGGGGACAAACCATATGATGCCAGAATATTTAAAGATGTAATTGTGTTTTTATCCATGATATTTTTTAAGTTTATGTTGAAGTCACCACTTATTACAATTTTCTGTTTTATGCTTACTAATTTGAATAGTAGTTCCAATTTACTAAAAAACACATCCATTCCCCCTACTGGGGACCTGTAAATGCTAACAATAATAATAGAACAATTATTTACATCATGCAATTCCACACAGGCAATTTCAAAATCCCTTTCAATAGACATCAACTCAATATCACTCCTCTTTTTGTAAAGTATATTATTGCGCACAAAAATACAGACACCGCCACACTTATGCACAGTACGGCAGTAATAACTACCAAGATTGAAACTTTCTAAAGATAGTGAAAATAGTTCACTTTCTTTGCACCAGTGTTCACAAATACATATGCATGATAAATGATTGAAATCATTTAGTACAACTTCTAGATTTTGTGTTTTGTGTCTTAAAGATTGAATATTTTGATGAAAAACGCTAATGCTATTGTACTTATCTGGTTTACTCGATTTACTTCTGTTCTTGATATTGTTGAAATGATTATTATTCTGCTGATGCTGTTGCGTCTGCTGATGCTGCTGTGCCTCCTGCTGATGCTGCTGTGACTGCTGATGCTGGTGCTCTTGTGGTTGCTATGAGGGTGCAGTTTCTGGTGTAATGCTGCTGTGATCCTGTCTCATTCCTTTTTTAATGTTTAGGTCTAAATAGAATGTTTTACTACTTCTTCCAGAGGAATGAGTCAAATGTTCGGCTGGCGTTGAGGTTCTGAGAGTTACATTCTGTCGATTTGGCGTCACATATTCTGTGGGTGTAGTCTTGTTTATATGGCATTCTCCTATTGGCTTCTGCGGTGTTCATTGTGTGTGTTTTGGAGTTACAATTTCAGCAGCAACTCTTTCTTTGCCTTTCCTGTTCAGGTGAAGTCCATGCCTTGTGTAACAATCTCTAGGTAATCCATGAACATCAATTACATGCAGATGATTGAACTCTTTACAAATTTCTTTGATCAGTTCGTTGGTTTTTCTAATCTCTACGTTACCATACGCACACTGCGCACAACGCACTGGCCTGCACACGTTTGGTCACAATAATACAAAACTGCAAAATAACTGGCAGCGTCAGTATTAAATTAAGGTAAACAATAATAAACAATGTCTATGCCATACAACATATGAAAAAATTTGGAAGGCTCCCGAAGGTGGTGATGATATGTGCCAATACAGTTTTATATCAAGGTACCAAAACAATAATAAGTATTAAGTTAAGCGGACTATAAACGCTAAGTGAATGTCTGGTAACATGTACTAAGCAAAGGTGAACCGGTTTGTTAAAGAAAACTATTGGAAACTAAATAATTGCTTGAAAATATGTAGTAAACACAGACAGCGTCCCACCTCTCCAGACGACTCAGACATACTGCATCGAGGTAGGAGGCCGCTGAGGGCACATAGCCTTGCTAAGGGGTTCACACACTTCCGGCACTTCACTGTATGTTACATGATTTAGATTTACATGTTTGAAAAAGGAACAAAATTCAAGTTATACAAAACGAAGAATGTTACATATTTTAAGTTATTAATTTTAAGTTTTATCTGTCTGTTTCAATCTTAGGATAAATATCAATAATAACCCTTCTGCACACTACATGGCGGCCTATTTAAATGTTCCACATGGCCGATGTAACATTGCCTACATACATTCATGATAGCTTTGTGAAATATGCATGTATCAACACACTGCATAAATTACTATTAAAATAAACATGAGAGCATATGACCAATGAAATGCAGATTGGTTACTTTGACGGCATCCTGCGCCATTATGGGCTTAGTCCTATCACTGGCTCTTTGGCCAGCATCAGTCCTCAACCACACTTAAAACCTCAATATTTATTACTAACCCAATCTTTCTACTCCACTCCCATTTTTTGTCAAATGAGCAGATAGAAGCGAAAATATATTACTAAATATTTATTTCAAGCAGCAAAGTACTAACCTAAATCATCATAAGGTCCTAAAATAGTGTGTTTATGATCTACTCCACATGAAAAAAGTACATCTGGGCCAGATCTGGCTAATTCCTGATATAACTTTTTTCTATCTGGGACATTTAACTTACTTGCAAATAAAATACTATATGATTTAAAGTATCAAAGCATTCTTTGATAATAAAAATACTGTTGCAATAGTAAAAAGATAAAAATTAATTATTTTTTAACTGTCTGAAAGCTATTAACCAAGACAGCTGTCCTATTACCTCTTCTCCAATACTGCAGCAGACACATATGACAGATTTATAACTTAACACTACCTCTATTCCACGCAATGGGTGATAAAGTAAACTGAAACTGAGGTACAAACTAACAACATACAGACTTCAGCCTAGCTTAAAAGTATTAACGAAAAAGTTGGCATTGAAAAGAAAAGATAAAGATTACCATTTTTATCACAGATTTATGTTGAGTGTTCTTTATGAAACACCACTCCCATCACATCTTTACATATATTGTGACCCTACGATAGCATCAGTATGCTCTACAAGAACAGTTCACACAACTTCTTATGGCTTTAAACAGCTACATAATATATGAAGAAGGGGAGTAACTTGGTTCCAATGTCATACTGGTTTCCTGCATCAGTGTAAAGAATTTAGTAGAGGTTAGGTTAAGTTTGAAAAACTTAAAGAAGGTTTGGTTGCAGGCATTGTTTCAGCAATGGTAGCAAACAATTTGCCAGAGCAATGAAATTTTTTATGATCACATCCAAACCAGAGAACCAAACACTTGACCCAGCAGAAGTATTTCCCACATATTTACAAAACCAATGATGAATTTTTCATAGTGAGACCACAAACAACAATGTTATAATTAATACTAGCACCCAAAACTATTTGAGAACTTTCAAGAACAAATTCTGCTAACAAGTTTATGTAACCAAAACCTTGAACAAGAATCTTTAAGAACAAATACATCTAACAAGTTTATGTAACCAAAACTTTGAAAAGTAAAACATTACTTAAAACTGATATTTCTGATTTAATGAACTCCTTAAAATAACTTGGCAAAGGAATATAAATATTTATAACATCAAAACTAATTCAATAAACTAAAACTTGAACATTACACAGTTGTATTTTGAAATCATACTATGAAACCATTACAGATGGCCAATCTATTTGGTTGCTTCGAAATTTGCATAGCCTCATTTTTTAAATTAACAGCGTATAGCTCATTAAAATAATTTATTTCTTTCTCACTGTCAAAACAGTGACATGAATAGCAATTAAAACAAAACACAAGGCAACATATTGGTAAAAATTGCAACCTACTTCTTCACAAAAATCCTTTTGAAAAATGTTTCAACAACATACTCACAACAGAAATATAAAAGATAGTAACATAAATAGTTGTGTTTATGTTACTTCAAGCAAAACTTAAAAAGTTTAATGCCAAAGAGCACTATGAATACTTAGTGACAGCATGCCGGTGTCATTTAGTTGAAGATTCATAATATTTTCTATCACCCGTGCATTTTGTTTATTTGTTTTAACAGTTTGTAACCTCCATGTTAACAAGTAACAGTGGTTTTTAATAACCTATAAACAAATACTTGTCGTTTTCTTTAAAAAAAATGAGCAAACCCATCATTTTTATTTACATATAGTTACAAAGATACAATCCAAGTCCTTCTCATAGAAAAACCATAATTTTTTTATGCTCAAATGAATGTGTACTTTGAGATTCAATGGGCATGACATTACTTTTTCAGTGTAACTGAATAAAATTTCAGCCATTTAAGTTAACAGGAATAAAATGCATGTCATCCATATATAAAACTTAAAAGCATGAGCTGGTTTACCACATAGCTTAGTTTTGACCACTAATATTACAATGTTAACACTGGCTGGAATAGTTTATCACAAAAGTGTGTTGAGTTTAAACATTTGCTTGATCACAGTTCAACTAACATTAGATCAAGCGTGACCAAAGATAAAATATTAACTGACTTGCATAAAGGATTTGTTCAATAAAATGATCTCTGGTTTACTGACTGTAAGATCAAATTTACCATAGAGTAAGGTGGTTTGTAAACGATTTCTTGATTGGTCGAAAATATTGAAGTTATTTTGCAGATGTATTTTATGTAAGTTTAACAAGACATTTACTTTATCTTTGGTTTAGTGCAATGAAAACAAAACAAGACAGTACATGGTTTATTTATTAATTTCTGGTAGAAATTTACAGTATAATACAGAAGGTATACGAACATAGCAAATAATTACTATATTCAGGAAACAAGTTGAGCTGCAGGAATTGTCTGCGAGTTAAATTATTTCTTATTAGTGGCAGATAGTGTTAAGTGATTGTCGTACAACATGCACTGAATATATTACCCGAAACTATCACTCGTATGTGGTGTAGTATCTATATTTCGGAAAAGTTAGAATCTAGTGTGTTACAGTTTAATTAAAGACACTTGTCCTTTGCCTTGCATTTGTAAAACATTTATGGTAATGTTTGTATTTAAGGCGAACTCTTTTTTTCTAAAGAAGTGCGAAAAGTTATTTCTACACAAACGAGAGTCCTTCAGAATGATTTTACCAGTGCACATAAGTATTATTGTTTCAAAATCGCAAAAAATGCAATATATTGTATTATGTTTATTAATAATTCTTTGAGCAAGGAGTGAGGTTACTATAAAATTTGTCATAAGATTTACAAAGATAAGTAATACATAGCCTACAAAAACAAAATATAACACTATTTTAGCAAAGAAAAACATACATTGTCTCAAGAAAGACATTAAACTAAATGTACCCTTCTCCTCCCCAGTACAAATACAATAAAAGAAGTCTCAACAGTATACCTAACTTTCACCAATAATTTAAAGTACTTAATGGTAATTTGTAAGCTCCTGATATGTCTACTACTGTATATTATGCAGTTATTAGAATTTCTAAATGTAATACCCTACATATTTTGTCTTCATTAGTTGAAACAATATTATCAAATTCTCAATTAGCTACATTATATTACGGGTAACTTGTGGATAATCCTACTTACTATAGCCTCATGGATCCCAATGTGTCTCCACATACAATCAGAAATCAACAACTTGCATAACATGCAATTTTAAAAGCAACTTGTTAATAACAGGAATTTTTTGTTAGGAAATATTATATCATTTCAATTAAATTACAAACGGGTTCTACAAGAAAGAGAATGATGAACAAAAACAGGTGGGATGGACAAAAAGAGCAAGTCACTCAATGTAAGTACTTATGCATTGCGCTGCCAAGTAACTTTAGTCTATATTGACAAAACAGAATTATTGGTTACGAAAGGGAGAAGAACACTGACTAGGCTTGAAAGGGTACTGAAGAGATCTAGCTGTGTGATGAATGAAATGGCACATTGCACAATGGTACAGTCAATTTTTTTGGAATATGTGGCTGCAGAGTGGAAGCTGAGGTGCAGAAACTGGATAAGGTGCAAAGAAGGGCAGCGAGATGGGTGAAAGGTAGGTGAAGAGGAGAAACATAATAAAGAGGCTATATGTAATTGTGAACGAAATGGAATGGAGTGCAATGAAGGACAGAGAGATATTTGGAAAACTGGTCAGGATGTAGAGTTATGAATGGAGAGGGAGAATGAGGAGGTTTACAGTTCCACCTAACTAAAGGAGTGTATAGGAGGAATATAAACAACAGACGATACTAAAGGTATGTATGAAAATGAAGCAGGGTAGGCAGTCTATTCTTGTGAGGAAGGAGTGGAACGTTTTGCAGGTTGACTTAGTGACTATGAAGGGGGTAAGAAGGTTCAGGAATGGTTTGGGGAGGATAATGTCGAGGGAAAGTCATCTCGTCACAGGTCGTCAGCTGACTTGCGAGTATTTATTTATTATTACGAACATCTCATCATCCACTGACATAAAAATGTATTGCAGACTTCAGAAAGTTAATTTTAAAATTGGACAATTGTTTCCATGAAACAAACATGAAATATAGATGTTTATTATACCTTACAGTCTAAAGTAGTTGTCCATACCTAATGATGCAAAAGTAAATGTAATGTTCAATGCAAAACTTTAATGCTATCGGTGAATAGGTTTTTGCTTTGTCTTTTATGTGAATACGAGTTATAAAGCGTAGGTAATTTAAAAAATATGTCCATGAACATAACCTTAATAACCATCACATAACCTACATTTACACAACCTATGCATACAAATTAAATATATGTACCAGTAGCAAAAATTTTGCTGTTTCAAAAACTAAATTACTGTCTAACTTTATTTTTGCCTTCTTGATTCCTTGCTAAATAAAATTTCCTGCAAGGGAGACTATGAAGTAAGTCAAACAACCAATATATTGCTTTACAACTGTTAAGCTTTATAATTTCAAGTTAACTCAATTAAAATTGAAAGTAAAATGTCGACACATCCTAACCTAAAACTCTACTATCTACTGGCACACACAAGTTTTCAGGATTAACATTTTGCAACAAAACATTTGGAGGAAAATGGACTTCTAATGAATTGCAATTTATCTTAACCAACCACGAATAAAAATATAATTCATTTAAAAGTATTTCTAAAAAATTGCAATTATTGCTAATGACCGAAGATCATTTTCCTGAACCATGAAAATTGGTGGTTCAAAGTTAAGTTAACTTTGACCGAAGATCAGAGCAAAAATTGTTTTATACAATGCAGTTTATGATAATCTAAGATCAGTGACCATCTTAAACTCAGATTAAGCATTGAACTTCCTTTATACAAGTGGCCCTCAGAGCCCACCTTGAGTCACTCGAAAGCTTAGTAAATACGGGTCTGACTACGTGACATCAAACTGCATTCAAGAATAAAGGTTTCATGGATCTCAGAATCTGCTTTTTTCTTGTTTACCTGAGTCCTTGACTGATCTAGTCAACTCCCCTCTTGGATAATCCCAGACATGCACTGACCCAGGAGGACATGTTGCACAACGTAATAGAAATCACATGTAGCGTTAGTTCACCTGCTCAATAAATTCATCCTAGGCTCTGGTACTTTGTACTGCAAGACCATCTAATGTGTGAGACTGGTTGTGGTGTTGTTCAGACTTCGTTAGTTAATGGATTTTATCCCTTTATGGCTGCATGGTGCTCAAGTCCCTATTTGTGTGAGTAATCTGTGGTTCACAAATGTTACGAGCATCAGCATTAGAATGCATGAGAAGCTCTCTTTTCAGCTTTAATATATATCTTCCCGCATTATATTTGTATATACTTTCAGTATGCCACATACACACAAACACACACTGTACAGAGTGTATCTCAGGAAAAAAAGACCAGGTATATAAACATATAGAAGATGTAGTTATGCACTATGCCATCATATAGCCTACTTCTGGTTTGATCAGTCTTTCTTCACGTCAGCAGTTTGCCCACCATGAAAATACGCGTGATGGCAGACATAATTGAAAATTGTGTCCGATATCTAAATTTTTGACGCGCTTCAATGCTATAAGTTTTCTCTAATTGTATTTTATTGTTGTTTTTTGATGCTTAGAATCACCTTAAGGTATTTAGATTTGTTTTACATGACATTTGTGTTCATTATGAAATAGATTTTAGAGGTGTTGCTTTAAGTCCCTGTTTTGTTTATATCTGTAAATAGGTTTATTTATGTTTATTTGTAACTAAGGTGTTGCTTTAGGCAGTTGTGTTCATTTGTAATTTGGTTTAATTAGGTATCACTACATTATTAAATTAACGTAACTTTTAAAATATACAATAAATTTTAGGAAATTTCAAATATTTCTTAAAAGCTTGGCAGGCACTGACTCCAAAAATAACAATAATTGTATATTACTGTACTGATAAATTATTTTTTTTATAATTAGTTTAAAAATAAGGTAATTCTTTTTTACTTTTTTATACATTTCATTAGAATAGACTTTTATGAAGTGTGGGTTATTTTTTGTTTAAATATTTTTATTTCTTGATTTTTTACAGAGTTCTGGAGCCTACCTCTCACATTCGTGCTGTTTGTCGTTATGGAGTTCTATTGTGCCTTCAAAGTCCAAGTCAGTCCAGAATGTCCCTGACCATAGTTCGGTGCCTACCTAGTCTTGGATTGTCATAAACCTACCAATATCCCAATAATTATACTGTTCTTATTCAATTTTTTTCGACGGGGTCAGTCCCCAGATTTATGCATGTGGGAATTGTGCTGAACGATGCTGTCAGTCGGCTGGTTTTTTCGGTGATATCCAGTTGCCCCCACCCTTTTATTCCAGCGCCATTTCATTATCACCTTACGTCATCCATCACCAGCGCTAAAGACCTCGATGTTAAGCACTGACCAAAATCTCTCACTCACTCCTATTGATTTTGAGGAGTTTCCTGGTGTATCTTCTAAATCGAAGGTCCAATGCCAATGAAAATAAAATGGGACCCAATTTAAAAAAATACCCTTTCCAACAAAAAAAAATTTTCCAAATCAGTTTATAAATG
Organism: Medauroidea extradentata; assembly: GCA_003012365.1. NCBI lineage: Eukaryota > Metazoa > Arthropoda > Insecta > Phasmatodea > Phasmatidae > Medauroidea > Medauroidea extradentata. Next base: position 15,582 of record PNEQ01105649.1, on the reverse strand, counting down.
ACGGAGTTCTGAGGTAACAAACATAAAAAAATACAACCTAATTTATAACATCCTTTTTTTCTTAAGTCAGTTAAAAATTTATTTTAATTAGGCTCAAATACTGAAATATCATCACTTGCAATTGTAATTAGTATTAATCAATAAAATCCAGTCCTGATTGATAACAGGAAACTGAGACATGTATACATAAACATGGCCATCACACAGCCACAGTTTTAGTTGATGATGGTACTGCCAATGGTTAAAAATAAATGATTCTATGGTTCATTTATAAGGGACAATGTATTATGCCATCTGACATTTTATTAATTTTGTAATATTATTTAACTTATTATTTAATTTACAGTATTTATTTTGAATTAAATCGAATGAAAAAATACAGTAAAACAATATTGCTGACATTTGCATGGTACAAGTTCCAGGCATAACTCTGTTTTTTTTTATGTTCTACAGAGTACTAAATACTTTATTATCATTTTCTTATAACGATACATGCAGCAAACATCTACATTTATATCTTTATCTCTGTTTGAAGAAGTATTCCGGTTTCCATTATTGAAGTTCCTTTGCATGTAGGTAGCGATGTGCCTAATTATTTCATACTTTATGAACACAAAGTTAGTTACTAATTTTGTAGTTTGTAATATTAGACTGTTACACCTGCAATTTTCTATGCAAAGAATGGTACTTGAAAACTGGTAATACAGTGACTGTAAACATATATGAGTATAATCCTTTTAGTCCTTCATCTTAATATAACATGGTATCAGAATTGAGGGGTATCAAGTAGTGGGTATTCAAATTGGAATCAAGACTCAGAATAGAAAAAGTTTGATATTTTGACATCTTTACTTTTTATACAAAAATATATTAGTGTAGACAACATCTATGTGTCAATTATGCATTGTTTTAAGGGTCAACACATGGCAACAAACACAAAAATGTAACTGTTGAAACAGATCTAGAAACATGAAATGGAGCTTTGTTTCAGATAACTAAAGTAAGTGGGTTTTGCACTTCGTTAGCAATGAGATCATTAGAGACAGAGACACATAACTTGGTGCAATGATGGAAGTTGGGAGAGGAGTCGGGCATTCTCCTAGAGTGATTTTGGGAAACCATGAAAAACCGGAATCAGAATAGCCAGAGCTGGGATGAATTGAACATGGATCCTCCTGAATATGAGTCCAACATCTTACCGTTGCGGCACTTCACTCAGTTCAGATAACCAAGTCATTACTGCAGACATTCCGTCTGCATCAATCACATAAACTTAAGTCAGCTCATATCAGGGAATATTGGTTTACATCTGCTGAGTCAATAAACATTACAGAGCTAAAATTAAATTATCTGCTAAAGCATGGGATTCTAACATTGTACAAAAAGTCTTGTCCTTAACACAAATAATATTAAAAACAATTACTCCATTATAAACCACGATAGAATAATTTAATAATATTATTACTTACAATCACATTAGTTAAGTATTCTGTGACAAAATTTTTTGCAGTCCCATTGATTGAAAGTGTATAATTGTAGTAGCGAGAATTTCCTACTAGTCCAATCCACCAGTCCCATCCCAATGGTACATGAGATGTGCCGCCAACCTCTTGATACCCATACTGAAACACAAAATATTGCAAATCAAAATTACAAAATATCTGTTTGAAAACCACGCAATTAGTGTGAATGAGCACTGTTTAAAAAGCACAACAAATATATAATTATTTGTAAATTACAACTACAGTGGGGCATACTGTATCCAAAATTATTGAGACTCAGACAATAATGGATAGCAAAAATGTTTGGCTCACTGGAGTTCGTAGCCAAAGTTGGTAACAGCAGTCAAGATTGGCAAGTACAGAAATACTTTATGCACTGTAACATGTTATATTAATTGTTTTTGAACTATATTTTATGCATAAAATGTTGCTATAATTTACATCAAACACCTAAAAATAATGTGATGTTTTTACAGAATCTGCCACAACTACAAGCACAGTAATTTTCATGTCCTGCCTGCTGGAGAAAAGGTCTGATTAGACAGCCATATGACTTGTATATAGAAATTACACTTGGCAAATATGTTTCAGAATAAAAAGTAAAACAATTTTTAGTCCTAAAACCTACAACTATATAGGAAACATATAGTGACATACCAAAATAATACCAACTTAACTTTATTTACTGTATTTAGCAGTGATCCTATATGTTTCTCATGTTTTAGTGACGTCAGTTTAATGAAATTGGGTTTTCCATGGATGTTACCCCATCCATACCTGCCAACATTCTAATTGCAAAAATCATGAGGCTCTCAATAAAGAGTTTGGTGACCAACATTCACAAAAGTTATCAAAATATTAATTTAAAATTATAAAACTTATTAAATATTAATAAAAGAAATTGTTTGATGGCAAATCAAGCTCTTTTATGTTGATTCAAATTAGTCCACTTTGAGCAAGCCCAGAACACGACATGGCCCGGATCTAGGTCTGACTCACATTTAGTGCCAAAAACAAGTTGCATTACACCAGCAAGAGGTAGAAATATGACACACTGATATAGTTAACACAAAAGTATCAGTGTATTGTTACAGCTATACCACAACTGTTAACATCCTATTACAGTTACATTGTTACAATCAAACTTCTTCATTCCTGGAACAATATTATAATAAAAAGTAAACCCTTGCCTATAAGAAATTGTGAGGAAATACCATTTGGTCATGAGGGGGTGGGGTTATTCATAAAATCATGAGCTTCATGCCAAAATCGTGGGAGTTGCAGGTCTGCCCTACTTAAAGTTTTTCACCAACAAATAATGCCACTATAATGATATTGTGTGTTCTCCCAAAATATTATGCAATTATAAACCGGCTGTCCAGTAATGTAATTTCCTGTCTTATTAATGGCCTAAAAATATCACGAAACCACTTGTTTATTCTGCACCTAAGGTTACATATAGATAACTGTGGTTTCGTATAGCAGAATTACAGATACAGGCTGATCCACGTCATATCTTGTGCAAGCAATGATAACATGTTTTTGATAAACGGTTTTGACAGTAGAAATATACAAGGCTTGTATTGTTCGTAATACTGCAGAAATGGCAAGGATATATGTTTTAAAATCTGTTTTCTTTTAATACGAGACTGCTCATTAATTTTTTTAAACAAGAACTTTATAAGTGTTGTATTTGTAGTTTGTTTAGTGGCAACTAGCATCTCACAGCAACAGGTAACATAAATTTAATACTTAATCACTAAATATATTTGTTTATTTCTGACAAGCATAATCATGGCCATTCATTTTTTTTCCTTTTGATTCAACACCTATTTCGTCAGGTAAGATATGGAATGATCGCTTAATATTAGAAAACTTTCTGTCTGAGATTGGCTGAGGGGTAAACTTCACAGTGCGTCTCATCTCGAACATGTTACCCACCCATCATCTTAAGAAATTATTGTGACATTGGCCAAGACAGACCCACTTGCAGGGCTGAGGCCCAATTTTTATTTATGTATGTAGAGTGTGGCAAATTTATTGTACACCAGCAGCACCCATGGTCTCCTAGTCTGTTTTCTTTCTTAAACTAATTTTTTTACAGCTAAATTTTCTTCCACCTCTGTATGCGACCATAATTGTGTAAGGTCACTATGATGCACCCTCTTATGTAATTTCTCCTGGTAGTTTTTGAGATTGCAAGTTTTAATAGACTTCAGTGTTAAAGGTTCTTACAGACTGCTACAATGCGTTAGATGTGAAAAATACATTGCAAACTGGATTGGAGAAATTTCAATAAACATGTAAATTTTTATAGCATTTCAATTATTTAAAAAGAACAACCTATCAGTGGAGTCGAGCTTTCCTAGCCCTGGGAAGTAGAACGGCTAAAAATTACTGCGTAATGTGGTGTAAGAGTGTTGTGAGGATGTCTAGAAGGACTTCAGTGGTGCAAGTTAAACAAAAATACCTATCTAGTAAACATCGAGGGAAGGAGAGTGGCAAAGAAGCACAGGGACGACTTGAGACACCATCATGACACCAGAGCCATACCAGTCCAGGCGTGCACAACGTAAGCCAAAATGACAGTGTCATTGAATACCCCTTCCGAGGATTCAGTCCCAGCGTCAGTTCCACACCACATGATGTAATGCCACAAGTCAACGAGTCGAGTAAAAGTGTAAGTACGTCACCTTTTTTGGGCTTTTCCCCAGTAATTAAAACAAGTGTATCAGTAAAAAGTGATTCCCGGGGGTTCCGTTCCCCCTCACGAGTTAGCAACGCAAGAAGGGGGAGTGCAAATGATGGGCCCCTGGCAGGGGACCCCCTGACAACACCTCGACGCACCAGGCAAGCAGTGCGCCGAGCTGTGCACGTCAACAATGCAGTGTTTCATCGTGGCACAAAGCGGTGTCGAGAGCCACCACTTGCCGCAACCACCCAAGATGCAGCAGACAACCCACCATCACCGCGACACAGCGAGTCGTGTAACCCCCACAACCATACCCTGTCTGTCTACAAGCAGAGGCACCAGTTCGCAACCAGGCAGGTCAGCGAAGAGTGGAGGTGACAGGGCCGCGCCACAATGGTCTCCGGTGGAGGGGACATCTGACGCCGGCCAAAGGGCCAGTAAGTAGTGAGTAAAAATCCATTTCAGCACGGCATAACCTGAAACCACCACTACCCTTCATTCATTGGCCACAGACTCTCATTGTTATTTGTCAAAATATTGTTATTCCGGCATGTAGTGTTTTCAGATGTTTAATTGCAGGCAGTGTCATGTCTTATTGCAGGAAATATTCACGAGAACGTTTTAAAGAGGTATCCATGCTAGTTGGCCAATCACAGCAGACAGCAGAGCATAACATTTAATTCATAATGAACACTCAAAAGAATTACCACATGCAAATATTTAATCATGTAAATTGTCTTACCAGTAATAATTAACGCTGTGCCATCTCTTTAAATATATTAAAACATGCAACAAGGTGGCCGGAAGTTACACACCCCGTCTGGGTCGATGAGTCCTTCGCGGCCATCATGCTCGTTGCAGTTTGTAAGTGTCGTCTGAACGCTGTCCGTATGCACTTCAAACTTTTTTACTGATTTAGTTTTCAATAGTCTTCATGAAGTATACCGGTTCACCTGTGCAAGCACACGTATTCAGACATTCCCCCTAGTATTGCTAGTCCACTTCAATTAATAATAATTACCAGTTTTGGTACTTTTAATGTAAAACCACGTGCACGTTCAATCATCGCCGCGGGGCTAGGGAACTTATATCAAGAGCCAGCAGAGCATTCCCGTTATATATTCGGGACGGATATAATTTATACTGCATTATATTCATTTGGTGTATAGGTCCATGGCATAATTTCATAGTTTTATCATCATTTTAAGGACATAAACTGTAATTGTAACAGACCACGTGTGCACATAAATGCTCGCCATTGGGTAGCAAGTTGAGCTCCAAGGTTACGTACGCATCATCAACATCCATTGCACAGAATAGAGGAGGGAGAAGCATTCATGATACGTGAGCTATGTTGATCGCAGTGAGTACATTCATTTGGCAGGCATTTTGTAGGAACTGAAAATACATCAGTAATATTTTCAAACTAAGCAAAGGAATTATTCCTGTATACTCATCTAACCACTAGAAAAAAACACTTTTTTCAGCATACAGTTGAAAATTGTGTGATTTCCATGTAAGAGAAATTTCCCGTACTGACAGAAGGGGACGCTGTGGCAGTTTGTCAGATCGCTCGTCATCCGTGACGATTCCTGGATATCAGCATGTGTGAACCATGCCAGACAATGTCACTAGATGGATGTTTTTGGGTCTCCCGTTTCCTGTTTCCTTTGACTGTGCGTTCCGGGCTTGTAACGCATATAATTCATTATCATCGATTCTCAAATCATTACAAGTATGAAATGTTCAAATCTCTTCACTTACTAGTAGAGTTAACGTAGTTTTTGGTACTTACTTTTTGTGTAATTTATGGTTTTCAGATACCTCAACATTAGGGAATAAAAAAATATCATGGAATTAATTGACTTTATTGGGGTCTGTCATTCTTCTCAAGCATTTGTCCGTGACAATAAAACATATTAAAATAATTATAGGGTTATTTCTGTTTGTGCTGGTGCCTAATATTGTTGTTGCAATCAATAGTGAGTTATTTTAATCATGATTCATAGCAAACTCTCTTGATTCTTTTAATGTATTTTTAACTTCCCGATTACGTTTCTAAGTATAAAATGAATTTAACTATTAAACTACTGTTGTGTTCCAAAAGAGAGAAAGAGAACCTTGAAATAACAAATTTGTTTGTTGGGTACAGCAGTAGCACACATCTGTAATTTCACGCCTTTATTATTAAAGTTAAAAAATATTTCTTCATTGAATATAGAAATTTAGGTTGACTTGATAAACGACAGTTACTTTTGGTATGACTCCTTACTCCCTGACTGAAATAATTGCTATCAATGTGTTTACCTCTGTGGTTGGTTGATTTTCTCTTTTTCTTCTTTTAACACTTTCAAGACTATTAAATAGTGTATAAATAAATTTTATTTATACACTGTTTAATGTGTCTGACTGTTTCTTATCATTTTTAAAAATTCATACCATAAGCAAATTTTTTCCATCAAATAAGTCTTATAGAGGTGTAACATTGCAGGGGTCTTAGATATTCAATTTTTATTTTATATTTAAATTTAAAATTTTCTATTGAGTAATTTTTAGCTGAAGGTAACTGTTCTTAGGGAGAGAAGTCTTGTTTACTTTATTTGGGTAATTATGTAAATTAAGGTTAGTGTGTAAGTGTAGTGTTTATGGCCATAGGGCCAGGTGGACGAGGCATAGCTTTGTCTTTGTTTTGTTTTAGAGCCAGTTTTATGCCCATATTTGGTGAGGGTTAGGTGCTGTGTGATCGCCCTTGAATTTGCATTTTCTATGCCCATATTCGGTAATGTTTTTCGACCCGTTTTGTGTTAGTCATGGTGGGCGAGCACAGAGACAGGGGATGTCCCGGAGTCACGTGCCCGGAGCCAGCCAATCGGGGCGAAGGACACAGTGACTTGGGGATTTTTTTCCTGTCAGCCTGCCTCCATCTTTGTGTAGCAGTTTTTCACAGACTCAGAAGAGTTCAGACGGGTGTGCGGGGGCTGCGACCCCGAGGTTTTATTTATGAAGTAGCGTGGCAAAATTACTGTGCGCGAGGGGCACCCATAGTCAGAACTTTCTTTTTTGTAATGTGATAATTGTTAATTTTTGGCTACAAACTTTCTTCTACTAAATTACGTTTTTTTCTGCTTTCTTTCCTCGCGTACGTGGCCGTAGGGTGCAGGGCGGGTGTAACTCCCCCAAGATATATGAGGTTAAGAATGTGGCTGTTCAGACTTTTCTTCAATAATTAGTAACCAGCTTCAGTTTCTTTTTATTAGACTTTTTCTCATAAGAGCGGTTACAGGAAGCAACTTGTAAGCAGAGGGATGCTGTTGTACGAAACCTGTACCTTCAAGTTTTTGACTTTAAATAAAACTAATGTCCAACAATTTTGAATTCTTCGGTTTTTAAGTACCTTTATTACCTAGTTAAATAAAGTGAATTAAATTTTAATGGAGAACATAAAATAATTATACTGCATATTTGAGACATAATAACCGAGAGAGCAACTGCAGTGGCCTATTTTTTTATAAATGTCTACAAACATCGGTATTCAATATCTATGATGTGCCAAGAAAAGTCGGACTACCCACTTCTCAACTTCATGTATTGTTTCCTGCCAACCGGCAATGAGACACAGGGAGTAAAAGAATAAAACTTGCACTTGATATCCTTATACAACTTAATACATTTTATTGACTTCCCTCAATGCAAATATTTTTTTCTCAACACACTGTTTTTTAGTTTAAAAAAAAATTTGCAGTACACTTGATACAACATTATGAGAAAAACAGCTAGCTATTTGGTTCCAATACAGAAAAGAAAAAAAAGTGGGGGGGGGGGGGGAAATTGAAGTGCAGATATGCAACTAGCCACATTAGGATTGTTACAAAAGTAATCCTACACATAATTTGCATTTTTTATGGTGATCAATAATATAGTGATGCAAGCAGAAGCACTTTTCTGTAGCACTGTCACTTGATCCTGAGTTATTTCTTTTCTTTTCTGATTATAAGTGTTGTATGGGGGCAAGAAAGTATGAAATTTTTTCAATCATTGACTATATATAATCTTCAGTATGAGAACTGCAGCTTCTCATTAGGTCTAAACATAAAAACGAAGCACAAACACACAAAAATCTCATCATAATTATTACAGTAATTCATGAAATGTTGATGCAAGGAGAAGTGTAAATATAAATATTTATAAATATGTATAAATAAAAATGTATATACATATATATAAATATATATGTATGAATAAATATATATATTTATTTATTTATTTATATACACACACACATTATGAGAAACAAAGTACAAATAACATACAAAAAGGCACACAAATTTACAAAAGTATTTTGACATATTTTTACATGTTCATGGTAGTCAATAAAAAGAAAAATGCAAGCACAATCTATTCTGTAGTGCTATCACTAGATTTTGAGGTAATTTATATTTTTTCTCCTTATCATGAAAGATTTATACGTAAGAATGTACGAAACACTTTTGTATAATTGTGTTACAACTTCAATGAAACAATTTTTTGCTCATATACAGGTTTTCAGTTTTCAAAAAAAAAATACATGAGAACCACAGCTTGCTATTACATCAAAATATTGAAAAGTAACCAAAACTAAGTACAGACATAAAACAAACCACATTAGAATTATTAGAAGGGTAGCCTTACACATTATTTACACATGTATGGTAATTAATAAAACTGTGACGCAAGTAGAAGCTCTATCCTGTAGCACTATCACCAGATCCTTGGAATACTTACTTTCTTTCTGATATGAGACAAAAAAGCACAAAACATTTTTATTTCACAGTCTTTTTCATTCGGGATACTGCTCGTATACTGTTTTTGAGTTTTGAAAAGAAGTAGATTTTTACATGCAACTTTATGAGAACAGCAACTTGTTTGTTATGTATGGATAATACTAGAGTAGTGTATAAGTTAGGACGTCTAAGTATAGTGTAATTGTGTGTTGTTAGGTTGGTAGCTATCCTAATGTGAGGCTTCTGTATATGTGTGGTTGGGTTGGATGTTTCAAGGCCAGTTGGAGACTGGGCGCCAACCGCGAGAATTTTGGTATAGTTATCAGAATGTAATATTGGTGACGAGGATAAAAATCGGGTTTACAACCACAATGACGACTTTAATCGGCTAGACGGGCGAGTTTGCTCCGGACAGAGAGACGTGGAAATTGTACCGCGAATGTCTACAGTTTTACTTAGTAGCGAATAAAATTCATGATGACGAGACAAAGCGTGCCGTGTTTTTTACAGTATGCGGGGCGGAACTATACAATCTTGTTACATCATTGTTGTCTCCTAAAGCGACAGATGCTGTGTCGCTCGGGGACGTATTTTCAAAGCTTACTGACCATTTTGAGCCAAAACCGAGCGAGATTGTAGAAACGTTACGGTTTCTAACTCGGGACCAGCAGTGCAATACCTAGGGAGTATTGCTGGTGCCCTTTCATCATAACACATAGATTCATAGCAGCAGCTTAGTTCGCTATCCCGATCCCACGCGACGGCATTAAGTGGCTTCCCCAAGTGGGGCATAACGTGTTCAATTGTAACCAGAAACGCGTAATATAGTGTGCAGTAGTTCGAACATACGCGGCACCCGCGAAATTGGGCGTACTGGATGTTGCCAGCTTGAGCTGTGTAGGCCAGAATAGTGACGTCACGCGGTCCCGCGCTCCAGCCATACCAACACGTACTGCAGTAGGGCACGTGCGTGACACCCTACAGCAGGGCCTTTCAACCATGTGGTACGAGATTGCTACAACCGCGATGGACGACAAAACGCTAGTCAACAGCGATATGCCCATGGACAGATGCAGCAAGTGCACTCGCAACAGACACATCAACCTACTGGACCACAACACCTGGGATGTGATCCTGTGCCAGTGCCTACCAGACAGCATGGACATATCAACCTCACCAACGCAACGATGCACACAAGAAGGGTGCGACGGCCAAGGTAAGCAGTGGGCACAATGTCAACAGTGAATGTGTAGGATACACACGCGATGCATGAGCGGTGACGAGTATGGGACATACCGGGACGGTGTTTTCAATTGCCACATGTGTAGGTCAGCTAACCTAGAACGGAAACCAAACATTTAAAACATTTCACCTAAAGTCGAGAAACATTCGGAGTCTGGTAACAAGTGTTCTATGCAGGGGCTGAGAGGGTCGGATTGAGCAGTGTTATTACCAACGGTTGCAGGAAACGAGGTGGAGGACCCGCGAGAATTCCTATCAGTATGCGAGTGTAAACTTAATAGAAACATGGTTCACCCAGATGATTGGACAGAAGTCACGGCTAACAGACTTCGCGGAGCAGCAGCTACGTGGTGGAGTCTAGCTCTTGAGTACTAGGTTACATGGGAGTCATTCTGCACCAAACTACATAACAGGTTCGAGACAGTACAGATCACATTCGCAACAGTGCTAAATTGTATCATGAGCAGCAGAAGGAAAAGGAAGGGATAGAGGAGATCACGCAACGCAAGGCTGCATTATTTAAGAGAGTGTATCCAGACAAACCAGTGGAACAAGCACTAGAGATAGTTGTCACATTAGCATCACCAACCATCAGGCCATATCTCAGAGTGATTTCCCATCATACCATTGAACATTTCATCTGGGAGGCACGCGAGTATGAGCGAGATGTCAATGCGACCGCGCATCGCCGGGCGACCGCGATACAGGGAAGCAGCGGACAACAGGCCAGACCACCCCCCGCCCACCCGGCCATGCCGAGACAACCGCCGGCACCACAACAACAACCGCGTGAGCCGAGCCAGCGGAGACCAAGTGAACCATGTCGCTATTGCCTAGGGAGGATGTTCCATTGGCATAACGAGTGTCCCAACAAAAAGGTAGCAAGTACGGGTGCCAAACTATACTGAGTGACAGAACAGGGAGCACAGACCATGTGTATTAGAGTGGAGCTAAAGGGGAGGACAGTCACCGCATTAGTAGATACAGCTACAAGTCATAACTCTGTGCGCAAAGGCTTGCTATCACACGTCACCACAAGATACCCACCATGAAATTTACAGTTTGTGACACGTAAGCAGGGTGGACAGGCAACCAGCGTCGCGTGTTTTAGCATAGGAGTGCGAGAACTGACCACCAGAGCGGAAGTGCTTAGTGTGCCGGACTTGTGCGAGGAACTGATATTGGGGATGCCATGGCTAAGAGACAACCATGTAGTGATCGAGCCACACCTAGTACGGTTGCACATTGGAACCAAAAGGTGCTGGAAGATCTACACCATTGGAGCAACGCAGTCCGCTCCCGCACCACGGGTAGCGCTGGAGCAGTTCAACCATGAGGTACCGCCACAACGCCAGGCCGCAGTCCAACAGCTGCTGCAGCAGTACACCACTGTGTTCAACCAGGAGGGGCCGCTGCACCACACAACAGCCGCGGAGCCCGCCATCCTGACTATGCATGATGAGCCAGTGTACTACAAGCCATGGGACCCAGGTATCTACTTCCACAACGTCATCAATACACAGGTACGTGAAATGTTGAGTGAACATGTCATTGAGCCCACCAACAGCTTGTACAACTCTTGCATGACCCTTGCGCCTAAGAAGACAGGGGAGTGGCGTTTTTGTGTTGATTTTCGCCCACTCAACCAAGTCATAGTTGATTTACCACCACCAGTGCTCAACCTAAAAGACACATTAGCCACGTTAGGACCAGTCGCAGTGTTTTCAGCATTAGACATGAAGTCAGATTATTGGCAAATACCGATCAGATAGCAGGATAAGGAAAAGACTGCTTTCACCACACCAGACGGGTGCAGATTTCAGTTTGTTTGCTATGCCATTTGGGCTAAAGTGCGCACCTGCCACATTCCAAAGACTCATGGTTAAGGTGTTAGATGGTTACATCAACAACTTCACAGTAGCATATGTAGATGACATACTAGTATGGTCACGTAATTGGGACGAACACCTTCATCACCTCAGCTTGATATTTGAGTGCTTAGAACAACATGGGGTTACGTGCAGCACGGAGAAATGCAAGTTAGGAATGACAAAACTAGGGTTCCTAGGACATTATGTCATGCCTTATGGACATGAACCAGATACCGAACAACTCAGCAAAATTCAGGAAGCCGCACCACCCCGAACACGTAAACAAGTCAGGAGATAATCTGGTCTAATTAATTGGCTACGAGAATTCATCCCAAACTTTGCACAGATTGCCGTACCACTCACTGCAGTACTAGCATGCAACAAGAAGCTAGTGTGGACAGTAGTGGCTGAAGCAGCATTTAGAAACATCAAGGAGGCATTCAGGAATTGCAAACAGTTGGCACGACTTGATCCCACACTTCCAGTAGTCGTACAGACAGACGCAAGCCAGGAGGGGTAGGCTCAGTACTGTACCAGACAGATGAAGCAAGGAGGCGATACATACTTAGCTATCACAGTGCGAAGTTCGGAGCTACCGAGCGGAAGTATCATGTTAATGAACAGGAGTGCCTAGCCATTGTTCACGCCCTATGCAGATACCGCCCATATTTACAGGGCCGTCACTTCACCTTACGTACAGACAACAGATGCCTGGCATGGCTCAAAAAAACATGCATAACGGCAAGAGTAAGCTCGCCCGCTGGGCTCTAATGTTGCAGGAGTATGATTTCACAGTAGAGCATGTGGCAGGAGAAGCGAATAAGCTCGCGGATGTGTTATCACGCCGCCTCAATGCCAACATAACAGTGCACGACGTAGTGGAGTGGGAGGGATTGTTACCACCAGAGAAGACCAGCGCCAGCAGGGGCAAGACACCACCCACGATACTACGCATCACAGTTACCAACCCTGACACACTGCCAGCATTCACAGCTGGGGACGTCATGCGCGCAGTATTACAGAGCCAGATCACGTCACCAGAAACGGAAGGGCACTGTCAGAATTGTGCACAGTGCATAATGGATCGGTGGACAGTGGTAGATGGGAAAGTGTAGATACGTCTACCAGGCCATGGAGAGCATTGGAGAACATTCGTACCAACTACATAGAGGCAACTGGTGTTACAGTACAAACATGATAGTCAAACCGCAGGCCACCCCGGAGCAGAACAGACCAGGTGTAATGTCAGCAAGTATTTTCATTGGCCAGGCATGAGCGGAGACGCGCGTACCGTAATAAATCTATGCAAGCGCTAAGATTGTGTATTAGTGGACATAATTTTAAATAGTAATAACCACCTTTTTTTGGTGTGTATATATGATGCATGGTCCTCTTAATAAATGTATGCGAGCCCTGAGATTATGCACTGGTGGACGTCACTTCAGATAGTAATAACCAACATTTCTGGTGTATATATATTGTGCCTGGCCCACTTAATAAACGTACGCAAGCACTAAGATTGTGAATTGGTGGACCTCACTTCAAATGGTAATAACGAACATTTCTGTTATGTATATAAGCTGCATGGACCCCATAATTAATGTATACGAGCACTAAGATTGTGTATTGGTGAACCTTACTTCAAACAGCAATAACCAAAATTTCTGGTGTGCATATAAGCAGCCTGGATCTCATAATAAACATATGCAAGCACTAAGATTGTGTATTAGTGGACCTCACTTCAAATGGCACTAATCAACATTTTTGGTGTGTATATAAGCTGCCTTGACCTTGTAATAAATGTATGCGAGCACTAAGACTGTGTGTTGGTCGACCTCCATTCCTAGCTCCCATATCATATTGCATGGAATCACACATGTGTGGTGTTAAACATAATTTATAATTCTGTACTTTTATCTACTGTAATCATTACAATTTTATACTTTTAAACGTTTAGTCTTCAATGCACTGTGAATAGTCTTATTAATTTTTGTATGTGAATTTTGTTCGTAACTCACAGAATTTAAAAGCCAATTTTTTTGTGTTATCAAGGAGTTTTTGTTTGCAAAGTTATTTGGGGGCTTAGGTAGGATAATATATATGTATGCAATATGTAATTGTATGTAGCCTATGGCGGCCCTCAAAATATTACTGGATAATACACACGTAGGTATGCAATACTAAATTGTACGTAGCCGATGGCTCTCTTCAAATCACTATGGGATAATATATGTATGTATGAAATATTTAATTACATGTAGCCAATGCCCGTTTTCAAAATATAACAGGATAATATATAAGTATGCATGTCGTACGTAGCTAATTGCTGTCTTCAAACTATTATCGGATATAGGCTAATAACTGAACAGGTATAGAAGCAATCATTTGGGTTTTTCATACCCTTTACTCATTTCTTCATCAATGTTATGTAATAATGGTGTGCACAAAATTGTTAATTGTTTTCATTTTACTATGTCCTCTTAGTGACATTTCAAATCCATGGTCCTCGTAAGTGTAGTGTCCACCCACGTTCAATACACAAGTTAATATAAAAAGGAAAATTAATGGCGTGTACAAAATTGGGGTTATTTTTCTCATCCAGACCAATATAATTTTGTAAAATTTTTAATTATGCTTGAGATGGTCCACGCATTGCTACTATTTAAGCAGTCCTTGCATCACACTTAAAGCTTATATTGGTGAATGGGTGCATGTGCATATGTGTAAGACCTGCAATGAAATAATCACCTGTGTTTGGAACTATTCACATGATTATTTCAACAGGTTATGGGGCCAGACACATAGATAAACATGTTATCATGTCGCACGTTGTGCGTAAGTTAGAATTTGTGTTGCCATTCTTAGTCATTAATTTATTAAATAAACGCCAGTGATGCAGTCAGATAAAACAGTTATAATATTACAAGAGAAAAGCAACTGGAGTACGTGAAAGTTCCAAGTTAAAATAATTGTAGCATCAAAAAGCTGCCTTGATGTTGTGGAAATGGACAAAATGTCTAAGGACGAAAAATCTCTAACATATGCTGCAGACGAGAAGGATTGGATAGCATGGGACATATAGGCACACGAGATACTTGTCACTATAATGCATGAAACTATTAAATATTCTAACGTGTTCAACAGCATACAAGATGTGGGCTAAACTTACTTCCATTTTCGAGCAAATGTCTGAAGTATTTAGCTAATGTTACATGGATAAAGGAATTGCAAGCCACATCTTGAAACTGTAGGAACTCGCATTTAATCTCAGACAGTTAGGTGAGCAGGTCTCTGGTAAATACTGATTACAAAGATACTAATGTCGCTTCCGACACAGTACAAACACTTTCGGACTTTGTGGGGATCAGCCCCTACAGAAAAACAAACTCTAAATGAACTTGAACAGGTGTTGTGGTACAGCACAGAGTATTTTGGAGTAAAACACCCTTGTGAACTTTATTTCAAGAGTCTGAGGTGTTGTAACAGGATGGGACTCAGAGAGAGAGAGAGAGAGA
>PNEQ01105648.1:0-42696 GCA_003012365.1 Medauroidea extradentata | reverse complement strand
GGCCGTCGGGTTCGAGCTCTATCGACGTTTCTTCGGAAACACATTTCACCCCTTTTCACCCCCTTAGAGGTCGAATTTCGAAAAATCCCTTCTTAGTGCTCGCCTACGACCTGAAGGGAACCCCCACAAAAAATTTCACGATTCTAGGTCCAGTGGTTTGGGCTGCAGTTTGATATGTCAGTCAGTCAATCAGTCAGTCAGCTTTCATTTTTATATATAGAGATTAAACCAAGCTCTTATAATGGATAGTTTTTACTTTACATGGATATCCACCAAGGTGATCCTGGTTCGATTCCCGGCGGGGTCGGTCCCCGGGGTTTTCGCATGTGGAAATCGTGCCGTACGATGCCGTTGGTCGGCGGGTTTTCTCGGAGATCTCCCGGTCCCCCTGCCCTTTCATTCCGGCGCTGCTCCGTACTCACATCATGTCACCCCTGACCAGCGCTAAAGACCTCGATGTTAATGTTCTTATCCAGGTAGGCTGTGTCAGTGTATGTGAGGTACAAAACAGATGGAGCGTTAAGAGTGACGTTGGTCGGCGGATGTAACGTATTATCGCCTCTACACGCAAACCCACCAACTGGCGCGCAGAGCTTTACTATTATTCATTTTCTTATGTTACTTTAAGATGTGACAGTATTATTTTATTTGCGATACTTTTGGTTCAAATTCCAGTGCCTATTTCTATTATTGTGTTTTTCGAATCCGGTTATAATTTTCCTGGATACGGCAGTTTAAAAAAGCTGTTTTTAGCCATTTTGAGAGTCTTGAAAATCGTGTTTCCAATAAGCTATCTTAATTTTTAAACTGGTAGAAATAATGTTTGCAATGTGTTTTATTTTCGTATACGTACAAACGTAATGCACGTGAAGATGTTTCTTCCAAATATGATTACTTGTAAATCGCTACAATGCTTTTCAATCGCAGGTAGATAGGATCCTTAAGCACTGAACAAAAATCTCTCACTTACTTTTTAACATGGCTCAGTGATAGTTACAAATCTAGTTAAAAACAGCAGGTGACTGCAGACACCCTACAAAAGCGTACTTTCGAAAAAAAAAAAAAGAGCTTGTAAAATAGTATAAAAATTTATCAGACCAGGCAGTATAGAAGCAACATCAACATCATTAAAGTGGTCTAAATTTTCCAAATGCCACAGGAGACTAGCGGAGTACATTTTTATGAGAAGATTGTTCAATGTGAAACGATGTTTTCTTGAAAGCCTGTCACATTGTACAAATTATTTTGTACTTGAAAAAAAAATTATTGGTAACTGGCTGACAAAAAAGTAATTGTGTCACTTCAAACAATTGTAACACGTACAATGATTTAGTTGTAAATGTATAAAAATTACTTGTAACTGTTCAATAATATTTGTAAAGTTGTAAATGTTCAAAAATTATTTGTAACTATTCAATATAATTTGTAAATATAAATATTGTATATTCATAAGCACTTATAATAAAATTTTAAATTTTTTGTAAGCTTACGATAAATATTTTGGAGACAAGTTTCCAAACAGTATTTTTGTAAAAGCAAATATTGTTTACTGTGTAAACAAGTGTTAATAAGGCCTTTATTGTGTGTGTTACTCACAGACCGCCAAATACTCTTCAGTAATTGTTACAGTTCTGAAAGAGCACTATCCTTACTATATTGTGGTAAGTCATGCTTGGTGATACAATGTAGAAGTGAAATATGTACATCCGGGACTGGCGAGTTCATGAATGTTCGCTTCGCGTGTAGACGATAAAGTCTATCTTAGAAAATTATTTTTCACTTTGTGTTCAACTTTTCTCACGAAGAGGTACGAATAGCGAGTCCAGTCGAATTGCGCCATTAGTGAAAAGGTGATTTAATTGAAGGAATATCTCTACGAAGGATTTAAAAGCATATGCTATTTTGATTGTTAGTACGAATAAAGGGAAACGTACTTTGAAAAATCGGTGTTACAGAAGAACGGTTATCGTAGGAAAATAGAGAAATTTTATTTTATATAATAATATGTTGTTAAAAGGCGTCACGTTTATGAAATTTTGCGGTTTAGAACGCTGTTAGTCAATAATATGTTATGCTTCAAGAACAAAGCATGTAAAATAATTGAGGTTTTTTTTTTGGCAAATTGACACTAAAGATGTGCGTGAAATTATTTATTTTACTGTAGGACTTTACATTTAGCTAAAAAACAATTCACACACATACACACACACACTATTGAACACTTTAGCACGAATACAACTTAATGTAACAAATATTTCATACAAGGGTTTACTGCAGGATATCTAGACCTACGATATTATGGCGAAAACGTTTATTGCACTAATTGGCCTTATGTACACATCTGTATCTATGCTACATTGGCAGTGATTGGATGCTATTACTCACAATTGAGAACTTAACATTCAAAAGGGGCTAGGTACCATTTTCGACAAAAGTCAGACAGGTACATAGAAATGTGCCAAAACATTAGGTCGAAGACATACCTAAAGTGCTATCTCCTAGTGGCATTTATGCGCGCCTTACATCAGCATAATTAAATGAATGGAGTAACACCAGTGCATTCTAGTTCATTGAAAAAACATATATTGATGTTCATAAGTGTTTTGCATTAATTACTGTTCGATTGCTCGTATTTACTACTTTCCTATTGTAATAAGTATGTGAACGCATTTGTATAGATCCTTGTTAATTTGTTTGTCGCAATATATAGCTTTTGTCATTATCTCGAAACTTGGCTTTTGGCACCTAGTCCCTTATGAATGTTAAGGCCTCAATTGTCTTGTGGTTCTACTGGCAAATCACAGACGCATGGTGTCACAACTGCCTTATTCTGATCGGTGCTGTCTAATGATAGGCGTGTCTGGACAAAAACACGTGGCCAATAACCATGAAGCACAGCTGCTGATGTGCACGTAAGGCATTTAACCGAAATTGTGCAAAAACTTTTGGTAACAAAATCGCGACTCTAGGGATATGTTTTACACGCTTACGTACACAAAAGATATTTGCAATGCCATGTACTTTTATGGTTACATTAAATCCCGTCACGATTGGCATGTATACATGAGAAAAAATTAGTGCATGTATACATACACAATATTATCAGTCGCCCAACAGCAACTCACACGGACTACATACACACGGAAAATCACCGCATACAGCATCTCTCCTAAGAACCTGACAGAGATCAAGGAATATGAAACTGCAAGACGCATGGACTCGTGGAAGAAGACAGGCACATAGCGAAAAATAAGGAAGTTGAGGGAAGGCAATAAGAACAAGATGATAAATGTTACTAATGGACTCTACGTGCTCGTTAAAAAGACAAACGCATTACCCTATGAGTACGTGTAACATGTCCTATTACCATACATTTGGGAACATTACAATTAATTTACTCGTGTGTGAAAACCTCTGGATTAAATGACTGTAACACAGATTTTAAGATAGACGATGTTAATAATTCTGTTGGTAAAATTTTTAGAAATTTCTTATTTACAAAATATGTTTGTAGTTTATTTCAAACCACGTAGTAAATAGTAAATGTATGTAAGACTTTTGTCCATTTTCGACCGTTGCTAAAAACTACAGGAATGAGGGTTACTATTATTTACCAAAAAAGTCTTTATAATAGCATATATCGAATATGAAAATCTATTCCCTGTATAAAGTTAATGAAATATTGGCCCCCGGTTGTTCAATTACGGTAATTAAAAAAATACACAAACACCACTTAACTTACATACACATACAGCTTATTACTCCTTAGACATTCCCGTTGGTGGCCGTGAAAGTATAATTTAAATCTATAAGTTTGGATCCTGATGGTTAAATACTTATTAGGTGGTTGAATATTTTCGGAATATTTTGGTGGATATTTGCAAGAAACTCTTCAAAGAGGTACATTCGAAGATGAAACTGAGATTCATTTTGTCCCGACTGAATTTTTAACAATAATGCTGTCAGCAATAACGCTGTATTTAATAAAATGTCGTCCAGAAGTTTAGTTCATGTGTGTGTGTGTATATATATACATACATACATACATACATACATACATACATACATACATACATACATACATACATACATAGGCCTACTATAATAATGCGCGACGTCGTGCGTCTTACATGCTAAAATATGAAAGTGAAAAAATTTTGATTAAAATACGGTAGTTCTCTAAGTCGGATAAATTACATTTCTCTATTTTCAATGTTGCGTTTAAACTGGACGTTGTTATTCATCAGTAGACTATACGCGTCAATTGTAACGCCTCAGTACAGCGTGCTAAAACTTTTTCCGATATCAAAGCTTTACAAAAACATTTTCTCCCTGTTAAGTGACTAAATGACTAAAATATTTATTTTTGGAGAACTGATTCATCCAAAGTTGAAGAATGTTTTATTCGTACGTTACAACCGACACACAGTCTAGTGAATAGTAACACCGTCCCCTGTCTTCTTGTATGCTCGTAGAAGCGAGATAACCTAGACTACTAGGGCCGTCTTCGTGTCTAAGCTTAGGTTCGATGTGTCGCTAGTTCGTTCTCCCCCCACTAGAGAGTGACACACGTTATCGATTATACTCAACTAGGACACTACAGCTGAAATATGACGGCGGCTAATGGATTGTAACCACACAATGTCCGCTTGCTCAGACATATTTATTTAGCAAGATAAGATTTACGAATACAAAATCAAGTGCACTTGTAGGATAATAGCTGAATACCCAGCGATGTTATGGTCATACTTTTACCACTGTTATTGTAAGCTTGTTAAGTCGAACCAACGAAATTAAATTTCAGTTTGATAATTTGTACATTTAAAATAGTCTCCAATGTTTTTGAGATATCTAGCTGAAGGGAGCCTCATATATGTTTGACGCAAAATACCAATGTTATCTCTGAAACGTTCGATTTTGATGGATGAAACGTTGCAACACTGACTTTGAATGCACATGCGAACATTGGCAGATTGTAACACTGGATTTGGTTAAAGAGTAAACAGGCTGTTTTTATAAGGAACAATTGTTTTCTATCAGAGACTACATAAATACAGAGTATTTCAGAAACACTGCGACAAACTTAGACACAACGCAAGAAAAAGTCCACGTAAACATAGGTCCAAATAAACCTTAAGTTTGTTATTGGAAGATTAGTTCAATGTGTTGCAAGGTACCAAACAACAGTTAAGTTCTGTAACTGGTAATATAACAAATACTGTCGGATAATATAATGAAAATAATCGTATTTGACAAGATGAGTATTCATGGATATACGCCATTGCTTGCGAATGTTGCCAAGTCGCAGATAAACCCACAAAAACTTAAGATTAAAAAAAAAAAGTAACAACATTACGAAAAAATCCCTATCCCCATTGCAAAAGTCTTTGAAATAATTTTTTCGTAATGTTGTTGCATTTTTATTTACTTGGTATTTTTATGTTTTTGTGGGTATATCTGCGACTTGGCAACATTCGCAAGCAATGACGTATATCCATGAATACTCATCTTGTCATACATCCCCATTGCAAAAATCTTTCGAAAATAATATTTTATATAATTAATGAACATTTTCTTACTAAACTATGCAGGTACCCACCGACTGCGCAATTTATCTTATACGTGCAAACATCAAGTAACGTGTCCAGAGAGGCTACACATTTCCCATCGTTAGCCGTAACGCGCGGAAATATATGAATTTGCTGAAAATAGAACTTTAGCAGGGCTTTTTTTTTTTTTTGGGTGCTCACTTTATCCCGAACCAATTATAGCGAAGTTCAGTGTATGTCTATATCCGAGTTTCACAAACATCCGGTTAGTTCATTTTGAAGTACGGCAGTTTGCAAAGACCGCTTTTAGCTATGTCTTAGGGTGTCGAGATCGTGTATTTAATGATATGGTGTCCAAACAATGAGATTTAGGCCTTGTCTGATGTGGGTTTTCTTTTCGTACGTTGGCACAATGAGCACACGTGAAATAGTTCCATAGAAAAAGTCTGTTTACGAACACACTGTAACGCATATTAAGCGCGTGGTAGACGGCGTACTTAAGTGAACTACACTTGCTCCTACTGTGATGATGGCAGTCAACTAACTACTTTATATGATACGTTATTTAATTTATTACAAACGAATTCATACTACTTTACAGCCAGTCCTAGTGACTCAAAAATAGGAAGGCAATTTAATTTTGACGGGCTGGATACAAGCTAACCGGCAGCAATACCTACCTAATATTGAATTCGTACTGAACACAGCTCTACTTGTAGAAATTTTACTATTACTTTGTTCTTTATAAAGCTTAAATCCTGTGATGGTATCGCAAAAAAAAAATATTGTTACTAAAGTTCGCAATGTTTTTGGAACCAACAAACGGCGGTAAAAAAAACTAACACTTAGTAAACATAGCTGTGAAATTTTTGACGCGGTAATAAATTAAAATTTAAATATAACTAGCAAAAGATTCAGATATTTTCAGAATTTTCGCAAATAATGTATTTGCCTAATAAACATAGTCGATAGAAATTACATTCAATTGATCGATTATAGAATCGATTATGTTCAGTAGTCTGGACGAACTAATTGAAATGGCACCCGTCACACTTATACGTGACCATAAATACTATCGCTTACATAGTTAGTTGGCACTCGCTTGGCAAAAGGCGTTGCAAATAGAGGCCAATAGTCCGACACGAGAGTCTCTGTTCTATGAACTTTGTTCTAAGCTTCTGTCTGTAAGCGGTTACATTAAGGCAATGTTATGTAGGTTTTTTTTTTTTTCACACTGGTGCAAATGAACTCAAACTATTTCCTAAATCAATTTTAATATAGGCTATAATTAGTTGATTTTTTTTCTGTTACAAACTTTCCGACATTGCAAACTGTTTTTGTCTCAACAAAGAATTATAGCTAGCACAAAGAAGCGTCCGTTTTCTTGTATCAACAACCACGAACCATCAAACATGACCCGTATCTCAATCGGCACTGACATTCCGCCGCCTACGTGGCACGTGGATTTATTTAGACACTTCGCGTCATGATTTCGGTAACAAATCCTCTATCGAGTGTTCAAAATTAGTTTTTTTTTATTTCGATACTGGAATGACACCATTCCTCTAGCGAAATCATTTCGACACTTGCAGAAAGTGGGCCCCAGGTATCCAGTGCTCCAGAAACCCTTCTGCAGATCAACAGTACTCGAGATCTGCACGGCAGGACGCCACTATGTGCCTCAGTTGGGTCATGCAACGTGCTCGTTGGTTGCACAGCATGCTGGAGCTCACGTACCAACTTCTGGAAGTTGGCTTGAGAAACCCCGCTATGGATGTTTCCCTCGTCCACAAGGGGTGGGCCTCCACTTGCCTGGTCTTCACCCTCACTCCGTTAGCCACCGTGAATGCCCCAACGTTTCCAGTCCTTACCACGAGGTGGATATGGACTTGGGTGGGAGAGGCTATAACGATGGCCCAGTTAATGAGAAAAACAACTCAAAAAAATTTACTTTTGAGTTTGGCTCACCAACACATATGCAGAAGTCCACTCTACTCAGTTTAAACGAAAAAAAAAAACGTAAGTTCATTAGTTTTAATAACATGGCACTTTATTCTGATTGCCAGTAAAGAGCTAGAAATTATATTTATTATATTTTAAAGTGTGATAATTTCAGCAAAGGCAGACTATATAAAATGTAAACACCTTAAATTCTAGTCTCTTAAGCTTTAGCTTGAAATTAACACCAGACAAATATGTTAATTAACAGATTTTTCGGTGAAACGGAAATCTTTCTATATGCATTTTACTCAGAACTGGGAATGTTGAGTTGTTTCCCATTTGAACTCGGCCATGGATATGATAGCTGCCCGACAGTCTGTCGGTAGAATTCGCCTAGAATGGTAGACAACAAGCGTGGTCCTCAAAGGAATCTCCCCCAGGATTCACAACCAGGATTGTGCGGAGCCCGACCAAAACTGTAATCACCACAATCTGTCATAACAAGCTGCCAGAAATGGCCCGCTTTGACGAAACTCTGTGGCAACATCATGTGTCCCACGTATTGGTTTCCAAAAACAAACAAGACCAGGTGCAGCTACACTGCGAAATTGTAGGCCGTGCTCTCCTCTTTATACTACTGCTTTTCCGATTAACATTTTTGAAGCCTAAACGAGTGCAGAAAACCAAGATATCTTTAGCAGTTTTCTTTGAAGTGCTTTCCACCATGCTGACTATTTTTTCTTGACAGTAAATACTGTGATTTTAGCTAATTATGGGAACCACTAATGAAATATTTGTTAGGTAACTTATTAGTCGTAACCCTAAAAATCTTTGCCTTCAAAAATTTAGCTATCCACGGCCGAAACGATTTTAAATGAAACTGCCAAACATATTTGTGATAACTGCTCTCATTTAAGGAGGGGTGTTAGACAATTTAATTGCAATTTCAGGTTTTCAAGCCATAACATTTATTCGAATTGTATTATCAAAACTTTTTCTTCTACAAAGCATATGGTATATTCTTGTTATGCTGCTTGACATAAATAATAATGGAGTATTTTATTAATTGGTCATGCAGAATCATTGCAAGAGAATTCACGAAAATTAACTTTTAATTATCTTGCAATGCATGACAAATTAATAAAATATTCCATTTTTATTTATGTAAAGCAGTTTAACAAGAATAAATCCTATGCTTTGTAGAAGAGAACATTTTGATAATACAATTTGAATAAATGTTATGTCTTGAAAACCTGAAAAAAAAAAACAATACAGCTTACAAAAATAATTATCACAAAAAACTGTAGAAACAGAATAACAGAGACTAAACGATAAAGAATTCAGAATTGTGACTATACCCACACACATTTATACATACACATATACACATACACACACCTACAACTATGCTCTGTTTCTTTGGTTACAAAGTAATGTCTGAGCTGATAAGTGATATTAGTTCAGGAAAGGAATTTTTTTAGATAGTCACAGGAGGTACTTGAGTGAAAATTTGCTGTGTGGTTGGAGGGGCATGTTCGTCGTGCATCAGAACTGAACAGCTGGGATTTCGTTTCCTGCTCGTGTACCATTTGGCAACATGTCAACACAACTGTACTCTTTTGCCGTCGGTGACGGCAGTCGGAATGTGCGGGTGTCGCGCGTGCAAGGGTAAAAACTGCCAGGTCTGGCTCACCCCACCCCCCTCATACAACTCCCAGCGATTGCCGCTCCCTCGTGTGCGATGAACGGACTAACCCCCGTCCACCAGCTTACCTTCCCACAGCTCCTGGAGGTCCGAGGAAGAGGCCTGCCTGCCTCTCTCTGTGTCAACACCGCGCGAGCACATACATTCTTTATCAATTGCGTGTATATTTGATGAGCCCCGCGGGCCGTGGCGGTGGTGACTTGCGGGACCAGATCCATACCCCCTCTTTCTCGCCAAACATCCCCCAACCCTTAGCCGAGCTCCCCACTACCCCCTTGGATAAGCCCGCGTGTCTAGAACCTCGCGGTCTGGCCACCAACCACTAAACGGCTAGATACACTCCCTACTTCGCCGCAATCTCGCGGTAAAGCCATTCTACCGTCTTTCTCTTGTTTAAGCTTGAGGGATAGTCGCCGTCTTGAATTTCTGTATTTTGTGTCATAACTTTCCTTCCGACTAACTTCATGGAACTTTAACCTAACTGCAGAATAGAATACATATTGATTGAATTTTAGATACCGCAAATCTTTATTTTCCGTTGTTGTTGTTGCACATTGAACTGCAGTCAAGAAAGTAGTAATTTTCTAACTGCAGTTCGATATGTAAAACCATTAACGGGAAACAAAGAGTTATGGAGTCTAAAATTCTCTTAATACGTATTTTATTATGTAGTTATGTTAAAGTTGCATGAATTTACCCAGAAGAAAATGTAATACACAAAATACAAACATTCAAGATGGCGATTATCTCTCACTCTTAAAACCTAAACGCGGGACAAATATTTGCTTGGAGGTTTTGTTCAAAGTGATTTTCGCCGCAATAGCAAACTTATTGAAGACAAACTGTACGGATTTAACATATAAGTTAACTAACAAAAATTTCGTTACTTACATAAATAGCTTAAACCGTAGTATTTACAGTCTTGAAAAAATTAGCCAACTTCACGAAAACAATTTTTAAACGAAACTGCAAGAAATGTTTTTGATATCTTGTCTCGTTTAGGCGTGAAAAATAATTACAATGAAAACGGTAGCAACAGGGTAGGAGTAATTTAAAAAAGAATCCAATATATAACAATATAGGCAACGCTGAGTTGAACAAAAAAATTCAGTAGTGGCATGTTTGTGGATTAGACGAGTGAGTAGCTGCACCGAATCTCTATAATATAAAATGAAGTGCCCCACTCATTCATTCGTTCACTCATCAACCCACAGCCCAAACCTCTGGTCCTGGAAACGTGAAATTTTCATCGTAGTTTCCCCTCACGGCGTAAGCACCCACTTAGGAAGGATTTTTAAAAAATCGAAAATTAAAGGGGTGTAAAGAGGCAAAACGTGTTTTAGCGAAATTCTCGATAACTCTCTAACCTTGTGATATGTTGTTAATATTTTTACTTCTAAACATTGTCTAAGCAAATGCATATTTAATTATTTTTAAATTTTTCGAAATTTGAAAATTAAGGTGTTGAAAAGCCATTAAATGTGTTTTAAATAAATCCTCTATTTCTCTTAAGCCACTTAAGATATCGAGATGATCTTTACATCAGAATGTTACTCATGTAAATGTCTAAAAAGTGGTTTTAGGATTTTTCAAAATTCGTCCTTGAAAGCCGGTAAAAAATTAAACGTATTTTCAATTAAGGTGTATTGATCCCTACCACCTTGGATTTATCTGTTTCTTCTCGATAACTTATATTCCAGTCGATGTACCAAAATTTTTGTCACGACAAGGCATAGATACAAACTTAATCGATTTTCTGTAATTTCTGGAACCATAATATATTCATTATTTTGCAACGGGAAACAGCTAAAAAGGGAAAATTGCTTTATTTACGGGAGCGACTACAGAGGCCGCAAATGCAGTTCGATATGTAAAACCATTAACGGGAAACAAAGATTTATGGTGTCTAAAATTCTCTTAATACGTATTTTATTATGTAGTTATGTTAAAGTTGCATGAATTTACCCAGAAGAAAATGTAATACACAAAATACAAACATTCAAGATGGTGATTATCTCTCACTCTTAAAACCATATGGATTCCAAAAAGTGAATGAAACAATAAACTATGCCTTGTCAGGGTGAAAAAGGTAAAACAATGTATCTCTTCCCTGATTTATAAGAACAACCGTAAAACCGATCTGACAGGGATCGATCCCTCTTAATCATCCGATCTCCTGAACCATTTGAGATATCGGTGTGGTTTTTGCTTAAAAATTAAGTCTACGTAAATACCTAAAAAGTGATTTCAGGATACATGCTCTTCTCTTTAAAGTTTGCGTATGTAAATATATAGTAACTAATTTAGGTAATTCGGAAATTAAAGATATACAGAGAATATAGTAACAGCATCAATTAAATAATTAAAAGTTGGTAACTCTTTTCTATAGTACACACGAGCGAAGCCGCAACGGGACAGCTAGTTTAATATAAAATGCAAATCCCTATACCTGTTTACACTGTTTTAACAAATATAAATTTTTAAATCAAACTGTTTAAGGGAGCAATTATCGTAAAACAATAACACAGACGTGTTCATAGTTCAAAGTCTAACGCATGTTTCTATAGTTGGGCTTTTCGAATCCGGTTGTTATTTTTTCAGATACTGCAACCTGTTTTTGGCCATTTTGAGGGGTCCGAATAATAAGTGTGTCGAATTTTTAAAACTATAGCGATTTTGTTTGAAGTGTGCATTATTTTAGTAGATTTACAAATATAATGCGCGCTAAATAATTTCGTCAAAAAAATAATAGTCGTAACACGCTGCAACGCATTTTAAGCGCAGGTGTGGAGGCCCCTTAAGGGCATGGTGACAGACAACGGTAATCCACTATGTATCATAGCTGAGTTGTTCACTTGAAAAATATAAGATACTATACGACAAAGAAATGAAATGAACATGATATGAAATGTAAAATATTCAACTACATAATAACAAAAAAACTATTTAATTGGTGTAATAACTCGTTGTCTGCAATACTGAAAGTTTACTGTGTCCTGCCTCTTATTCTTAATCTCTTTTATTGGAATATATAACAATATTGCCATTGCGTTCCTGCGTAAAACTCAGATGTTAGTACAAAAGTGTGGTTTTACATTGTCTTTCTCCACGCCCTTCTATTATATTTCAGAACATTTTTTTAAATTCTACAGAACAGATCATTGTATGAGCAATCGAGACAGTTACGACAAATAAACTGGACTGTTGTCCTTATTTTGACAAAAGTAATCTACCTGCAACAGTACTTTTCTCTCAGTATAAGGTATTTATTGAAGCCAATTTCAATTTTACTATTACTGGTTGATATACACAGTGTTGTGTTACTAGTAAACACTGTGTGTTTGTTTCATAGCTTTGAAAATTCGACACCTTAGACGAAAGAAAAATTTATTTATTAGAATTTAATTGCAAGACGAGAGACACATTTAAGCGGTTTACCCTGAACCGTGAGCAGTCCATTGTAGTGTTCGGACAATTGTGATAACCTCTACAACACTTCAAGTGTGATATATGTAACGAATCTGTTACATATTACTTGAGAAACAACCGCGTGAAAAAGCCGATTTAAGCCAAGTTTGAAGGTTTTAAATAATGCTTCCAACGTGCGTGATATCTTGAAAGTCACATTCACAAGTAGTCTGAAGTGTGTTTTCTTTTCGTAGATAAGCATTTTGGACGCACTTTCAATGGTCTCTGAGATAAACCTGAACTCCGAACACGCTGCACGTAGTTCGAGCGCCAACCAGGCGGCCGCCTTAATAAAACATAGCTGCAGGTTAGATAGGCAAAGAATTTTTAATATACGGGTTCGTGTTCTAGAATACGTTATTATGTTTCAGTTCTATACAGGAGCAGGTATTATTAAACAGCTACATTGATAGGCTGAAAATTGCTTTTATTATGTAACATCATTACTTTGAACAAAAAAAAATTATTTTTTGATAATTTGTTTTAGATGATAGCAATAAAAAATCATATGAGTTTTGATTTGAAAAATAAAATAGATGTCATAGCCAACGCTATTTGGAAGACACCTGTGTAATGGTTTTACGATAATTGTTCCTTACACAGTTTTATTTTAAAAAATAAATATTTTGAAAAAGCGTAAATACGTACACATATTTACAATTTATTTTATATTCGGTGCAGCTTCTTACTTGTCGAACCAACATACGTACCACTATCGGCATTTTGTTCATCTCTGCGCGGCCGATATTGTTATATAATCTGTGATACTTGTTTTCAATACCTTGAAAACTGTTAATATGTAATTATTTTTTAGAAACAATAACACACATGATTTTGTTTTCTAATTTCTTTCTGTATCTAATTTCTTTCTGCATTGCAGTTCGTAAAATGGTTTCTGCCCAAAAGCGATTTTTAAGAAGTGACTGGGGCGCATTTAATATATTAATTCTCTATTCTTGTTCGTGCCAGCGTTCTTAAGTAGCCAGTGAATTTATGTGTCACATTAAGTAAATTCGCAAATCGTTTGCACTTGTGGCCATTGTAAGAATTTTATTTCTTTGAAACATATTTTTGAACTTGAAGGTAGGCACAGAATCCTAACCGAAAAAATTCATTTAGAATATTTATGAACACATATTTCGAAGCACGTTGTGGCAACTAGTTTATAATAATTCGGTGTCGACGGTCAATAAATCACCTATCAATACGCTGCTGTCGTCTTTTCCTCACAGCAGCGTCCCAACCCGCGAGACAAAGCTGTCAATGGGGTAACATAACCTGCAGGCGTAAGCAACATATTTCAGGTTCCCCGCGCCTGAGGGGTGGCCAGCGCGCAAGAGCTTTGTTTGCCCGTGTCGGCCTGTCACTTTGCGCAGCCGAGGCAGGCGTTCATTGTTAATTTAAACCTCATTAATCACGCCGGCAGAGGCGAGAAGCCAAGGAGGGCACGTCGCGCCGTCATCCACACCACTCAGGGCAAGAAGCGCAACTCCTCGGGAAACCACCTTGTCTCAGCTTCTGCCTACACCAACCTCGCTACAGCCCGTTCGAGGCTATGTCAGTTCTGCGACCTCGTCAGTTGACATAACTTATTTCCCTCTCCCCACTACGCTGGGGGTTATGTTGGGCGGTGACGAATGTTGGATGCTATGGCCAATAGGGTTTAGACTTTATGTCTGGTGTACGAACTCTTCATGTCTCGTGGTAGCCAATGGGAGGAACGATACACAAGCACCAATAGACGGTGCATATTGTTTATGAACAGGGTAAAGGGATGCTTTGTAGAGGGCAAGAAGTATAGGGGAGTTCTACGACCTCGGCACTTGGCAGAACATTTTTAGAGGAAGTGTGCAGAGTGACTCGTGGAGGGAGTAAGGGAAAGTGTAGGGAAAACGTTCGGTGGAATGACGATATGGTAGAAGTGACCTTTTCCGACCCGGGTTCGTTGTAAACTGTGCACTTCTCAAGACGGTCTTGGCAGTAGCATAAATCAATTTTCGAGTGACTGAGACATTTTGGCCAGCGCTCAACGTCGAGGTATTTACCGCAGGTGAGGGGTGACATGAGGTGTGTTCGGAGCAGCGCCAAATGAAGGTACGGGGTAAACGGGAGATCTCGAGAAAACTCGCCGATCAACGGCATCGTCCGGTACGATACCCACATGCGAAAATCCCAGGATCCCCGATAATCGAACCCTTTTCGGGAGGCTAATGGCCTGACCATTCGGCCACCGCGGGCTCGTAGAATTTAGATTGCGGTGAAAATCTGTACTTTATTTTGTCGTATGACAAGGAACACACACAAGAATCACAAGAGCATGTGCACTTTGTATAAAGATGAAGGTGTGACGCGAACTTTTGTCGTGCCAACATATGCTTTAAAACTCTGTAGTTCTGGCTTCATGTATGGTTGATACACGCCTGACATTCAGTAGCTGTCTGCAGCTCAGTAACAGGCATCGAATATTACAACAGTGGGATTCTTATTGGCTCAGTCAAATGGGGTAACAGCTCTACGTACAGGGAAAAGCCAGTGAGCTTTTAATAAGCTGTAGATACGTTAAAACCCAGCAAACAATCAAATTTTTCCGCTATAAACTATCATAATTAACTAAGCACTTTACATATTTACACTAAGCGTCTCTACTCAGGACTTTGTCAAATGCATGTATATATTTTGGGGAAAACAAAAAAATTGTTATCTTGACGTAGGTCCGAAAACGTACTGTTTCCGCACTGCAGTTCGTAATCAATGAAGTACAGTTCATAGCTGGACTGGAACATGTTGCTGTGGATAAGTCATTACAGCAGTACTGTACATCGTACAATATTCCGTTACGTCACTTACCCGTAAACAGTAGGAATGACTGTGCACACGAGCTATGAATCACACGTCTCGTATGCGAACCATAGCGCAGAAACGGTACATTTTGAGACCTATGTCTATAATCATTATTTCTTCTCCTAGACGTGAGCATTGTTTCCCCAGTATATAGACATGCAATCTGACAACACCCCGTTTATCCAATGCAAGAGGGATTATCATCCTTAAAGTACGTCACATATTTATCTGACAGGTAGTGAAGTACCAATTATTAGAAAGAGGAAAATTCGCGAATTCAATGATACGCGTGCTAGAATCCATTGTTCTATGCATACTCATGCCCCGTTTATTTGTTCATTGTCTGCTGTTTCAATGAGTAGCAGCTAGTGGACAAATGGTCGGGGCTTCAGTATGCATAAGATATTTGATTCTGACATGTAGGTCATTGAATTCGCGAAATTTTCCTGTCCCTTCATATTACGCGTTAATATTTGGCGACTGGGTAGAATGGACGACTTGAAAAGAGGCGGAGCTTGCGTCAGGTGTGGGATACAATTCCTATCTCCATGGATACCGCAGCCGAACATAACCTTCATTTAGCTGTTTGGCTTCACATGTCCCAGATGAGATGTACGTCAGGAAAATTGATTATGTGTGTGGAATTAGCTGTTTTTTTTCAGGCAAACATTAATCTTATGTATTTGCGTATCTCAACCATGAAATTGAAAATAATGTTTTTTACCCTTGCGTGCAAACATATGAATGCGCAACATTTTTGCTTTCTGCAATTACCAACTAACAAATCAGCATATTTGTAAACAAGCTTTGTTTCCCACAGTACTTTTCCCCCTGCGGTGACGTCAGGGGGCGTGTACTTCAAGTCGTCCATTCACTGGCATGTTCTCACCTAAACACACCAGTGACGTCATTGGCTTCGGGCCTTCATATCTTTGTGTGCCGACATTACTGAATAAGAGGAGGGGGGAGTTTTAAAGTTGATATTAAATCATTGGCTGAAAAGTACTTAAGGCGTGGCACACAAACTGCCTGCCAACAACAGGCGTCAGATGAGATCACATAGTTACTTGGTGTTCAGTCTGCTGCTAGATAGGCCTAATAGTTATAGCTGGTGATTTCTGGTGAAAAGAATTATGTAACATTTTGTATCAAAGCATAACGCTTACATCTGCAGTTCTGCTTCGTGGCTATTGGCGGCTTCGTGGCTCATTTGACTGTGCCAATGAGAACAAGGTTACTACGACACCACACGTCTGTGATTTGCGGGTAGATCCCCCCAGACGTCGAGAGTCAAAAGCAGCCAATCACTGACCACGAAACAGAGATGCAGATCTGCACGTGAGACATCGAATCAAAATGTTTTATTTTTCTTCTCACCAAAAATCACCAGTTCCAATAATAGCTAGAGACGGAATAATTTCGTGGGTCACTGGCCTTTAGGCTATCCTCCAAGAATATATGTTTACTGATGCTAACAACAGCTGTTCATTAGTTGCTCGCTGACACAGTAAAATTGGTCCGCATTTAGTTACATTGTTATTACATGCTCATCGACTTCAAAGTAGCGTCAAATAAGTCAACAGCCAATTCTGAAAATACCACGAACTTACAGTTTCCGAAATTCAAGCTTGTTCCTGAAAGAAAACGCGAATTTTTCAGGTCTCTACTGACAGGTATGGATTTACTACATATAGCCTAGACGCCACAATACTCCGCACACGACAGGCTCAATTGTTCACTCATTAGCTGCTACTCCAGTGAGCATACAATTGTACATCAGGCAAGGTAACTAGGGAATTGGTACTTGTTTCCTTGCAGGTTCATTATTGGCTCAATATTAACTAACGTGAGTTATTGAAACCAAGAACTTATAAAAAAGCAAGACTACATTTGAATGAATTCCAGCTTGTCCTGAAATCAATTCGCGAAATTTTCGAATCCTTATTGATAGGCAATCAAATGACGCTGTTTCGCAATATGTCCAACTTGAAATTTTGGGACACCACAGCAACAATGCTGGGAGGATATTTCAACCTCATTTATATGGGGAGTCTGCACACTTGCTGTGATGTATCCTGATCCGGTTGAGGGTTGACCAGGTCTAGCGGGTAGATTGAACCCCTGTGGTTGGTTTTGAATACATGACGGTTCTGGCATTGAGTTGGATCTTTAGTAGTCCGTTGTTGCAACCAATCATTTTGTAAGTTGAAATTATCTACTCGATTTTTGACATTTCTAACAAGTGAATGTCTGGTTTGAAGTCTATAGTCCAGAGCACATTGAATGCCTTCATTCATTGGCAGACGTACAGTGCATTGTAGCAATTTTCTGGCACTCATGCAACAGAACATTCTTTCTTTATAGATGTGAAGGAGGAATATGACTTAAAACTGACAACCAAACAGTGGGGGTTTATTTTATAATTCCCGATAAAATGGACATAATACAGTTTAATCGCGAATCAACCAATTCTGTAAGACAGCTATTCGAAGAGTAGAATGTCATGACGAATACTAACACAGCTGAGCGTAAATAAAAATTTGCAGTCAGATACACATTAGCTAAAAGGGATAATATATTGTCTAAAAACCGTGGTGTGATAGAGAATGAGATTCACGTGTTAAATTATTGTCAGCGATGCTCAGTGATTTTCATGCTATCTCATTCGGATAAAATACTTTTTCTCCATTGAGGTAATTAGGTAATGTTTTCGAGTGTTTTTATAGTGAACATACGTATTTGTTCAAAGTTTTCAGGATATTTAAAAAAAAGGCCTAAAAAAGGTCGTATATCAATGCTAGCCTTGACAACTGATGAACATAAGAAAGCCAGTTATGGTATATTTGTAGGTTCGACAGGTACTAAGTCACGCTATTTATAATTCAATACTTATATTCCTATCCTTGCTCGCGCAAGTCCCCAGAAGTAGGGAATATCTTTAACCACCACTTCAACTGGGTTTATATTTCCTTGAAAACCCTTTAAGCTAAGGCTGCTTCATGGGGCAGCAAAAACCTGTTAGTGTATATTTTTTCTGAAGTAAGCCTACTGTTCGATTTCGGGACACTACCTCAGATAATTTTTTTCTTCGTATGTTAGTTTACAAATCGCTTTGTTAAAAAACAAATACAAAGCAAAATAAAAAATACCCAAGTCATGCAATGAGGTACGTAATAACAGTTCTAATATATTTTAGTTAAAGTCTTATTCCACTAAACAATGAATGATAATATAAACGAACTTTGTATATACACGTGTATGTATATATGTTCGAAAATTCTTGAACAAAATAAATACATTCCCTTGAGAGGTAGAAATGTTATGTTAAGTAAATCCTGACATTGGTTTTCGTTGTAAAATATCTTATTCGTGCATAATCCAGGTTTTTAAGGCCAACTTCGCAAAACAACAAAACGTTAGTTTTAAATAGATAAGCCAAACGGGAGTAATATATTCAGCAATTTTTCATACAGCTTTTAAGCCGTCTGATGCAGTGTGTATAAGTCTAGAAGTTAAAAAGTATTTGATATAATTATATTTCATACATTTAGTCGTAAAACAGTTTAAAATTTTTATGTCTGAGACGCACACTATATAACTATCTATATTTTACACAACATGCAATTAGTCTTATAAGATTATAATCTCTCTGTATGATATGATTCAGTTTTATGATTGACCAGTAAATACAGCAAAACTACAATCTCTCTGTGGTTTCGCTCATGTACGATAAGTTAAATCATTCCAGAAATAACACTCTTCCACGCTTTAAGTCGGGATATAATTTTGTAGGTAGACGAGTAAACGATTGAAGTTATCGATAAATTAGCATGACAGATTTTAGGTACTCAAGAAACTTATTTCCCGGTTTTCGTTGGGTATCTTACTTGTGTAAATGGAAAACTGACAAACGTATGTGTGTATAGTTTACAATCCAT
The DNA here is from genome assembly GCA_003012365.1 of Medauroidea extradentata. Classification (NCBI taxonomy): domain Eukaryota; kingdom Metazoa; phylum Arthropoda; class Insecta; order Phasmatodea; family Phasmatidae; genus Medauroidea; species Medauroidea extradentata. The sequence goes on along the minus strand of PNEQ01105648.1, from coordinate 23,254 downwards.
GAATAATATGCACATAATATTGCCGTGACTGGAATAAATTTGAGAAATATGTTCTAGTTCTGATTATTCGTTTTTTAAAATACCTACAGTTTTTAAAGTTTCGGAGATGTTTGTAAATAATATTAGATTCATACCGGAGTTCTTGTCATTTTAAAATTTGCGATATTTGCCTAAATGGTTGGTCTTTTTATTCGTAATGACACAGTCTCTGTTATTACGGAATTTATTCTATATACTCAAGTTATTAATTAGTCCGACACCTTTTTGGAGGCGATTCCAGACTACAAAATATGATGAAAACATACGGAGAATTGTGGTCTAAATATAGATACTATTATAAGAGGAATGCACTCTTAAAGTAAGAGATTTGGGAATGCTTCTATGTACACACAAAGAAATTTCATCATCTTAAGGTCTAATTTTGCGTATAAAGTTTATGTAAACGAAGCTGTTAAAAGTCTGTGTTTGTATTTGATGAGTACACAAAGAGCCAGTTTGCTGTCAGAAAATATCGCGAAATATACAGGTTTTAATAAATAATGAGTAAATAAAAACCCTCGAGGATTGTCAGTTAATCGTATGCGATAAGTAAAGCCACGATTTTATAGCGAAAAGATTTTTGCAACATTTGGTTTCGATGCGTCATGTGTACACCTGCAGCTCTGCTACATCGTCTGTGGTTGGATGGTTTTAGTCTCACGTGCCTTGGCAAATTATAGACGTACAGACTCACAATAATCTTATTCTGATTGCTACAGTAAAATGAGAAACGTGTCTGAACATAGCCACGCTGCCAATAACCTTGAAACAGAACTGCCGATGTGCACGTGAGTCACTGAAACAAAGTGGGGCAAAATTCTTTTCGCGACAAAATCGTGGCCCTAGTAATAAGCTAGAGTATGGGCTGTTTACTGTAACCTGAACACTCAGACCAATTTGTATTTAGTTAAAAATATGTTTCATTGGGCCAATATATGTTAACTTTAGAGAGTGTTGAAACTTTTACTCTAGTTCTTAGATACATGAAAGTTTTCATATTAAAAATAGTAAAGACGGCTGCAAAACGGCTGAAAGAAAACGTTATGCAGTGCTCACACTTTATCGCGAACGGCGTATAAAAATGTGTGACCTTGTGTGCGTACATAATAGAAGCGTTTAGTCGCTAGAAACGAGTGATATTCTTCACGATTTGTTGGCACTCGGCGCGCTTAATGCAGTTTCGCAAGTGTCGACTCCAGGCACGCAGAGAGAGGGCTAGGGCTCCTGTATCGAACAAGCCCAGGCCGGCCGAGTTTAAGGGAAGCACTAAGTGGCAGCACTGCCGCTTCCCCGAGCCTCTTGCACTGCGGGCTAGCCTATGATGAGGAGCAGTCGTTGACCCCGCCCCATCCGCGCCAGCCAGCCAATCACAACTGTACGCCCCCGCCACATCGATCCTCTCTAGCGCCCGAGGTGACGCCGGCCATCACCGCTCCTGCACCCCTTTCCGCGCGCGCAACCCTCTTACAACCCCCGCCAACCCTCTGCCAACCCCTTCACTCTGGCCCCGCGTATCTCGAGCCCGTTAACCGTTATCACTGTGATTATTAACATAACATTTTAGCGGTGCTTGCATTAACGGTTCCCCACGTCCCGGGCAATAACTGTGATCCTGCTCAACGCCTTTCCCGCGTAACTGCCCTTCGCCCAACTCCCTCCATCAGCCAGACGTTAATTCCCGTGAAGTTCTCTGCAACATCCACCCGACCCTCCCAGCTTTTATGAGCTCGTCCGCTACGATTTCACCCTTCCTTTCTCCCGCGACGAGCAAGAGAGTTTGCTTCATCTATCTTTCACGAGGTGGGTAGCACGCGGGACATAATGCCCACCACGTCAAGGAGCAAGTTGGGAATAAAAAGTTCGTGTTTTATCACGCCCCGCCCAGAACACTTGGGTCGCTTATGAAAATATCGTTTAGTTTTGGTGGAACAAACTTTCGCGACGTTAGTTTAACGAGTGTGGGTGGTGGTGAAACGCACTTACGAACGTACGTCGATAAGAATAACTGACGCCGTGTAGTTTTTGTCAATTGCAAGGGCGTAAAAAATCGTATTTAATTTTTTACTTCTTAATGGCTTAGATACTGGACTTGAAGTTTGTCAAGTATTTAAAAAAGGGAGAGCATATTGATATGAAGTACACGAGTAAAAGTGACGCATTTATATCGACAATAGTTGTAAATGTTTCATATTAGTTCAAAGAGTGTGTGTGTGCGTGTTTCGTAGCTTACCTATTTACCTAAAAATAACATACGAAATTTTCCGGTTTATACTACAATATGGTGAAAGTTTTAGTTATAGAGATTTTAATTGAACATTTTCACAGTAATTGTCTACGTGTTGATTACTTCCGTGTATAATAGTAGTAAATATGATTTATTATTCTTTAGTGTAATTGTTGAATGTAAAAACTGTTAATAACAGGCTAGTTAAAATCCATAAACATTTAGTACATTTATTCAAGTTGACCTATAGAATTTAAAAAGAGTATTGTACAATAATGTACAGTACGTCGTTACGTCGTAAAAAATGGAATTCTAAACGATGCTACCTTTTTAATGAGAGAAGTCGCACCTGTTAAGTGATTTGGGCGAATAGACAATAATATTATAACACATTTAATGTTTTAATTTTTAGATCAAAATGCTACTATTTTAAAATTATAATTAAATGGAATAGTTTTACCTATTATAAATGGTGTGCACAATAATACGTATTTTAACACAAATCCAGTAAAAATCTTGATACAATAATTTAAGAGAACAATTTAATTAAGACTTTGCATCTTTAAAATATTGTATTGAAGAGCACTGGAAGGTCAAATAATCAAACTATTGTGTTCCAAATTTATAGTATCCTAGCATTTGTATTTCATTCATAAAATTTATATATATATAAATTAATATATGTAATTTATATAAAACTACTAAATGTTTTAGTGAAAGAAAACTTGTTTGGGCTAATTTAGTTCGACTACTTCACTTAAAATTGAAAGGTTTTGTTGTGTATCGACATGAATGTCAGAAATTTGGTTTAGTCACTATTCACCACGTAGCCTTGCTCTTTGGTCGCTTACGTGATGTGTTATGCAGTCTTACGAACCCATGCTATAGTATACCTGAGGAAATAATTTTTTTTTTACAGTAGGCACCACAAGCGACGCTGAATAACAGCCAGCATGTTTGCCTTCGGGTGAAGGGCGTGGTGCCTACCCACCAGGCGATTGTAGCTAACGCTGTAACCTTTGAGTGCGTTTTACAGGAAAATTGTAGGTTCTAGAAAGATGCAGCACAAGTTTTTTGTCTACGACACACTGATACGTTACATCACTTGTAGGTCACTGTAACCTTTTTATATTAATAAAACTGATGAAAACCTTCATTTTATACACGATAGAGTTGCGCACGGCACACTATAATTTCATTTAATCACATATTTCGGTTTACTTGTTTCGCATTCCACATTTTGTTTCTCTAACTAAGGGTGGCCGTTTGCCCACAATGTAAATTTTTTTTTGTACTTTTACAAAGAAAATCTTTTGAAACCAGTTGCCAAAGGAATTCATTGTAAAACTACAATGGTTGTCCTTGTAATGAAATACAAATTATATGTTTATAACATTACAAGGAATAGCCTTGCAGTTGTACTTTCAATAAAGAAAAAAAAAATTTAAATGGTCATTGTACTAAGTAAAGAAAACTATACTTATTTATCAAATACATTTTGAATAAAAAACGCTTACGTGAAAATACTTTGAAAATAAAAAACATTGGACGTGCTAAGTATAGAACCATTCTCCTCACGCTTAGTTTCCACGAGTCTTACTCCTAGACCACTTTGTCTTCTATACCGTTCGATCTTTATTTATTTGCATACATTTGGTGTACAGTTGAGTAATAAATACTATTTTAAAGCACGCAATTAATATGAATTTTCTTTTTATTCCAGAAAATTGCTTTCCAGAAGTTGTGGTCTCTGCATAAGTAATTTCCGGCGAACCTACGATTTTGGCAGTCTACGCATATTTTCTAGTTTTTTTGTAAGCAAAATCCTTTTATCATTATAAACTAATAATTTTACAAGGAAAATTTCTCAACATTTACAAAAGTTTGTACTACTACAAAGAAGTGCCTTATCATATTTTACAAAAAAATAAAATGCAGGAACTGTCGGTATATAGGTACAAAGAATTCATTTGTATTAGTAGTACAAAGTTTACCTTTGTAACTTTCACAAAGAAAATCATTATAAATTTGACATTTTTTTTATTGAGCGTGCAGGAAGCCGAGCGGTATGTATAGTTTCGGCCGTTATCAGATCATTCAAAAACGACTCGTTGAACATGAATGATGTCCGCTTAGGAATAGGATGCAATTAACGTTATACACGTGTCTACCGATTTCAAGTTCACCACTAGTGGCCGAAAATTTCTAAAATTGGAGTTTTTGTGGTGATTGTTAAGTACGTAAACCTTGTCGCAGAATCTTTTAAAATGTATAGGAGTGTGCAATATACATTTATATTTAATAATACGTCATAAAAGGAAAGGTTCACAACTGAGTCTCACAGGGACGACATGTCGGCGAGAAGACTTCACGTCAGGACACTGACTTGCGCCTAGAGGCTAGGTGGAGGTGGGATGCGCGTACTGTGTCGTCCCTATCACTTCCGCACTTCTAGGCCTCGCACGCACAAAATACATTCACCCAGGTGGCTACCTTAAGTACTTTACACACTATCCCACAACTCATGCTTTACGAAACTTCACCTTTAAGGGCTTCCGCAGTCCTTAACATTTGCGATGGACAACGTGTGCCACATATTAAACCTCCCATTTTTCGTCAGCAGTCCTCTGGCAGAATTCTACCACATGCTTCTAAAACACGTGGTTTATATGAACGTTTATGCATACTCCTAAATTAGATCTAATGTTACTATTGAAAACATATCTTTAAAATTGGGCAAAATTTTATTCAAAACCTCAAGTGAAGTAGTCATTCTTCTTATTTTTTTCACAGTTTTCAATTACTGGAAATGCACGAAAGGTTTAGTTACTTAAAATTTGATTAATCTCATACATGACCACGCTTGTAGCAAACGTAATTGTATCTTGTTCAATATTTAATTAGGGTAGTTATTTTGGTCAAGTGACTCTGCAATTTAGGCAGGTGTATGGGCTTAATGTTACTGGCATTTAGGAATTCGCCCGTATAAATATGTAATACATTGATATAAAAATTGGCGTATGTAGTTTGGGGTAGATAGTGAATAAACCGTGTGTTTCTGAAGGACAGAGGCTCTCTCTCTAGTTGAGAGAAGCGACGTCTTGGTGACGCCAGAAAGGGGTTGTCGAGAGCCATCCATCAGCTCGTGACATAAGGATGGGGGGACAAGACTGACTCTCTGGGCTGTCAAAAATGCGCTAGCAGAACTTATTGTCTTGTGTGAGAAGGAGGCTAGCTCTGGACCCCACAAGATGTAACTGACTCTCTGCTCAACCCCACCTCCTATCCTCCTGCCTGTAGAGACACAAAACAAGCAGGGCCACACCAAGGGGAAAGAAACGGCCAGTCAGGGGCCGATCTGGCCGTATAATGTAAAATATTTATTAAGTAATGTAAAGGGTTTTAATTTAAATTTTGTGATAAGTATACGTTAACTGTATGTTGTAAATAATTATGTAACATTTGAGCAAATGAAAAGAAAGAAAAAAATAAATGTCGGTGCCTTCAGGAGCTGGAAAGGCAAATGTAGGGTGTGTGGCCAGTGCGAGAATGAGAGCACACCGATTGGCTGGCGAGGTTAGGCGCGCGGAGGTGCGAGTCGCCAGCAGAGACGCGTTTTTGGGGTTACTCTATCTTGGTAGCCCTGTGTGGGCAGACGCGGGACGACCACGTGATAGCTCGAGGTTGCATTGATAATAAATTGTCGGTACTAAAGGACCTACGGACATGCTTCCGAAATACGAGTTTTCTCCGACGCAAGGCGAGCGCCAGAAAAAAGAAAGAACTTTGTTTTAATATAAAGGAATCCTTTAAGAGTAATTCATGACAATAACATCTAAAATCTAAAATGGAGAAAGGGTACATGGCAACGTCTCGCCGACAACAAGGTCATTCATTAGTAGAGACCTGAAAAATTCGCGTTTTGTTTTGGGTACGCGTTAGAATCCAAACAACTGTAGGTTAGTGTCAGGTTCGTTGACTCATGTGACAGCTCCTGCGAAGTCGTGAGCCAATTATGAATAAGCAGCTGAATGCAGACCTAATCACGCGACATCACTGTGTCAGCGAGCAGCTAATGATCAGCTGATGTGTGATTGAGTACACATATATTCTTGGAGTCTAGCCTACAGCGCAGCGAACCCGCGAATTATTGCAGTCTCTAGTCATTAGGTACGGTATCAGTGGAGGAACCGGCCGTGGCCTTTCGTACGTACCCGTTAATGCATTTTAAAGGAGTTAATTTGGGAAACCACGGAAAACCGAAATAAAGATTGCCGGGCTCAGGAGTTGAACCTGGATCCTTTTGAACGTGAGTCTAGCGTGTCACGGCAGCTCCACCTCCCACACTCAACCTATCCTATTTATAAAGGCGTGACGCTTAGAAGTGAAAGTCTGATTTCGCAGATTAGTTTGTGAAATATTCATTTAATAATTCAAGAATTAATTACGTGTACATGTAAACAACAACAAGTTAATATTTTCCTACTTTCCTCAAAGTTGGTGTCAAATATCTCAAACGAATAAATCGGTCACATAGAGCTGAAAATGTTGGTTTTTGTCATACTTTCCGTTAGCGCGGTATACATACAAACATTAGGATTAGTTCATTTATATTTCTGATATCAAAGTGTCTGAAATTGAGTTTGAAATTGATTTGAACTTCTCGATATACTGTGTATATAGCATGTCTGCCACGTTTAGCGAAGGCATACTAAGTTATATATATATATATATATATATATATATATATATATATATATATATGTGTGTGTGTGTGTGTGTGTGTGTGTGTGTGTGCGTGTATGTATATATATGTATGCATATATATATATACTTTAAAACCAAAGCACGCGCACACACACACATATATATACATGTATACATATGTGAGTGTGTGTGTGTGTGTTGGTGTGTGGGTTAAAATTATAAATGCATGACGTTATATATTAGAAGTTCGGGAACGTACGTTAGTAAACACAACATAGAAGACAAATAACATTCAAGTCACATTACCGTATTTTGTATAAATTGAGTACTGCATTTTATTAATTTAAGGACAATTGTCCGTTTAATCAAATCAGTAGAGCCCGGTAGTTTTCGCGAAAAAAATTTTGCAGCACTTTGTTTCAGTGCCTTACGTGCACACTTGCATCTCTGCTGTGTTGTCAGTGATTGGATGCCGTAACATACAACGTGTGGAGGTTAAACCCGCAAATCACAGACGTGATGTGTGACAGTTATCCGTGTACTGATTGGCGCAGTCAAACGAATAACGACTCTGCAGAAAAACACTCTGTCAATAGCTATGAAGTTGAACTGCAGGTATGCACGTAAGACACTGAAACAAAGTGGGGCAAAAATCTTTTCGCGAAAACTACCGGGCCCTACAAATCAGTTCTAAGGGCCCACCATTTTTAATAAAACGGTCTTGGTATTAGGAAAATACAAGTTTGATCAAATTCGTATGCAATGATTTCTTTACATAACTTATGTAATCAAAAAGTTATCGAATTGCTGCAATTTCGATAAACCGAACAGAGCATTAACAGAATAAAAAAAGCAAGTCAATTGTCCTGAGCGTGCGTATAACAAGTTTTAAAAAGAATCTGGAAAATATAACTTCTGATATCTCGTATGACTAAAAAATTATCACGTGCCTCTTCCCCCCCCCCCCCCCAAACGGTAAAAATATGAACCCAGGATGAACAAGTACATAAAACATATTATAAATACCATTTTTGTACCACTTTTGATTAAATTCTGGGAAATATTTCCACATTTGCTTTTTGATCAAAAATGTTCAAGTGACCATCCCTCCCAAAAATTAAATAATAATGTAAACATGGCATGAAAGAAAAAAAAGTAGTCAAGAGACCTCACTAAGAATTTTGTTTATATAATATTCGACGATATTCTGAAACATGGTTTTTAATATATCTCGTGAGTTTCAGAATTTTCAAATGACTGCCATTGTGAGAATATAAATACGGCTTCAACGCAAACAAAAAAAAGTTATTTCACTTTAATAATATCTATGTGTGAAGGGTTCAACTGGAAGTTGAGGAGTGGTTCTTCGGATACCCTGTGTTATCAGAAAGTGTTAAAATGGCTCCAACTGTGAAAATATGAACATGGGATCTACGAAATAAAGGAAAGTTAAGTCACCTTACTATGTGTATTAAGCTTGAAGAAATTTTGATATACGTTTTGTTACATATCTCGCGTGTACAAAATATGTTAAAACCAGCTGGCCGGCTGCGGCTTTGCCTGCGTGAATTTATGTAATATAAACAGTAACTGTGGATAAAATATGTGATGAAGGCATTTAACAGCTAACGTACTCAATATAAGTGAACTACAAATTGTCTTAGCTCAGCGTAAAGAGCGGGCGCAATATGGTCGTATGATGTCATAGTAATTACCATCGCAAAGTCTTGCACAGAATACGAACCCGTAACCCCACCCCTCCCACACCACGAACTGTATACAATAGCTGAATGAAAGCTTAAAGGCAGGCCGTGATAATTTTTATGTATGTACAGGCTACAGTCCAAAGAGGTTTTATTTATTAGTATAATGGCAAAAAGAAACAACTGTTGAATTATTTCTCCGCGATCATTTTCTTTTTTCGGGAGACTGTTACATTTTACTGCTTTTCACATCCTTAATTTTCGAATTTCATAAAATCCTGAATTTTATTTGTAGATATTTACATAAGCTTCGTTCTCATCAAAAAATCATCTCGATATCTGAACGGGTATAAGCGGTACAGATGATAATTTGAAATCACATTATATTTTTTTAACAGCATTCAAGGACGAATTTCGAAAAATCCTGAAATTGCTTTTTCTATATTTACGTAGTATTTATTTTAAAGCAAAAACCATTTCAATATTTCCACTGGTTTAGGAGATAAGTGGGATTAATTAAAAACACGTTTAATTTTTTTAAGAGCTTTCAAGAACGAGTTTAGAAAAATTCTAAAAGTACTTTTTAGATATTTACTTAAGCATAATTTTAAAGAAAAAAATCACCTCACTATTTGTAATGGTTTAGGAGAAATCACGGATTAATGAAAAACACAATTTACGGCTTTCCACCCCCTTAATTTTCGAATTTCGCAAAATTGAAACATTCGCCAATACACATTTCTTTTGGCAATATTATGAAGTTAAAAAAATTATGATTGTTTTTCCGGTTAGTGAGATATCAGGGATTCTTTGAAAACACATTTCACCCCTTTTCACCCCCCTAATTATCGAATTTAGAAAATTCCATTCTTAGTGGGTGCCTATGGGACAAGGGAAAGCTTTCCTCAAATGTTCATGGTTCTAGGACCAGCGGTTTGGACTGTGCGTTGATGAGTGAGTGAGTGAGTGAGTGAGTGTGTCAGGACACTTCATTTTATATATTAAGATGACTACTCTTCTAAAATTATAAACACGCATGAACAAAACAATGAAAACCTTGTCGATTTAATCTTAATATATAAAATGAAGTGTCCTGACTGACACATTCACTCACTCACTCACTCACTCACTTACTCACTCGCTCATTAACGCAAAGCCCAAACCGCTGGACCTAGAACCATTAAATTAAAGAATTAAAAGGGTGTAAAAGGGGTGAAATGTGTTTTCGAAGAATCCCTGATATCTCATTAACCAGGAAAGCTATCATGATTGTTTTAACTTCATAATATTGCCCAAAGAAATGCGTAATGACTAATTTTTCGATTTTGCGAAATTCGAAAATTAAAGGGCTGAAAAGCCGTAAAATGTGTTATTCATTAATCCGTGATTTCTCCTTAACCATTTCAGATAGTGAGGTTATTTTTTCTTTAAAATAATGCTTAAGTAAATATCTAAAAAGGGATTTTAGATTTTTTTTTCGAAATTCGTCCATGAAAGCCCACAAAACAATAAAACGTGTTTTTAATTAATACCATTTATCTCCAAAACCAGTGGAATTATTAAAATGGTTTTTGCTTTAAAATAAATCTTACGTAAATATCAATATATAATTTCAGGATTGTTAGAAATTCGTCCTTGAAAGCTTTTAAAAAATAAAATGTGTTTTCAAATAATCATCTGTGCCGCTTATGCCCATTGAGATATCGAGATGATTTTTTGATAAGCATGAAGCTTATGTAAATATCTACAAATCAAATTCAGGATATTTTGAAATTCGAAAATTAAGGATGTGAAAAGCAGTCTCCCGAAAAAGGAGAATGATCACGGAGAAATAATTCAACAGTTGTTTCTTTTTGTCATTATACTAATAAATAAAACCTCTTTGGACTGTAGCCTGTACATACATAAGAATTATCACGGCCTGCCTTTAAGCTTTCATTCAGCTATTGTATACAGTTTGTGGTGTGGGAGGGGTGGGGTTACGGGTTCGTATCCCGTGCAAGACTTTGCGATGGGAATTACTATGACATCATACGAGCATATTGCGCGCGCTCTTTACACTGAGCTAAGACAATTTGTAGTTCACTTATATTGAGTACGCTAGCTATCAAATGCCTTCATCACATATTTTATCCAGAGTTACTGTTTACATTACATAATTTCACGCGGGCAAAGCCGCAGCCGGCCAGCTAGTAATAAGTATATTAGTATTGAAAGTGATTATATTTTGATAAAATGGTTCCTTGAATATCTCATGAGATCAATAAAATTACCAAATTGAATTTATTTTTTTAATTCGAACACTGCAAGAACCTACAAAATCGCAATAACCTTAATATTTACAGATTTTATTTGAATTCTGATAATTTTTCTTAAGATATCTCGTGTCTTCTACTAATGTTCAAATGTCACAAATGTTAAATATGAACACTACATGAAAAAAAAAACACAAATATCAAGTACTTCTGAACTAAGTTTAACCGAAATGTGATATATGGTTCTTAAGATGTTTCGTGTTTTCTGAAACTATTCAAATGGCTCTCATTAAGGGGGATTGATCCCTATCAGATTGGTTTTACAATTTTTCTTATAAATCAGGCAATAGACACATTGTTTTACTTTTTTCACGCTGACAAGGCATAGTTTATTGTTTCATTCACTTTTTGGAATCCATATGACATTGTTTCTGTTAATGTTGCGGCCTCTGTGGTCGCTCCCGTAAATAAAGCAATTTTTTACCTTTTCAGCGCTTTCCCGTTGCAAAATGATGAATATATTATGGTTCTAGCAATTACAGAAAATTGACTAAGTTTGTATCTATGCCTTGTTGTGACAAAAATTTTGATACATCGACTGGAACAGAAGTTATCGAGAAGAAACAGATAAATCCAAGGTGGTAGGGATTAATACCCTATAAGATATGAACACATCGTGCATGTGTACCGAGTTTGAAGAAATTCTGATGTGATGTTCTTAAGACATATCGTGTGTTCAAAATTTTCAGATGGTCGGCACTATGAAAATACCAACACGGTTTGATCAAAACGCATACAAGTTAAGTCACCTTACGAATTGGTATATGTCTATCAAGTCTGATAAAATTAGGACAAATATTTCCTTAGATATGTCATATCATCATAAAACATAAAATATACCGCAATTTGGAAAATATGAACATGGCATAAACAAAATATTTTGCGTTCAAGACACTGTGCAAAGTACTATAATCTATGTACACTGAGTGTGGTAAAATTATGAAAATATCTCCTTAGATATCCCGTGTGATTGAAAATTTTTAATGGCCGCCAATTTGAAAATATGAACCAAATAAATACAAGTCTAGTCACATTATTAAGTACTATATGTGTACCTGTTTGATGACTGTTAAGCTACAGGTTCAAAAGTTTTTTTGAATACACACACGCACACGGACACACACCCTAACCTACACACCCATACACACACACACACACACACCTATATAGGCCTACAAACAGACAGACAGGAACAAAATCTCATAGCCCTACTTTCTGTTTCGGAAAGTAGGTTTGAAACGGACTAAAGGTCTATTCCACAAAAGGGTGATTAATAAGATACAGAACAATTTTTCCTGGCAGACAAGATACGATGCCATGGCCGGTTTTTCAGAACCATCCCAGAATTCACTTGGCGCGATTCCAGAAATATTGAGAAGTTAAAATCAGAATGCCACCTCACGAACTCTCTCAAACTATTCTCATCAAAGTTATTTAAAACCGCAAGAGCACAGAAAATAATTATTCTTTAAAAATAATTTCTAGTGCGGCTCAAAGAATGATAAATTTGTAAACGTGATTGGTAAGCCGTTAAGTAACCGAGGGCTGAATTGCGTTATCTATGCAGTGCATAATATACGTACACAAGTTATTCAGTTTTTTTTGTATAGACACACGGCAGTGTGAAAGCTACGTTACTGGGCTCAAGTATATATTTTTTAACAACACTTCACAAGGTCTGTGACGGTACTATACTCTATCCATTCCAAGATTGCAACTTGTGTCACTCCGCCTGTTCGCGCGCTTGAACGACATTGGCTGTGCAACAAACCGCCGCACCACCTCCGCGTGAATCACGAGCTGTGGACTGGCGACAAGTGGAGAAACGGAATCGCACCTCGCTGTGGAGGAAATGGAGTCATGGCGGACGTTGGCGTCGACGCGTAAGTCGTAGTTAATACATTCCATGCACATGTAATATTTCATGCGCACAGAGTGATATTATATTACAGGGGATTAAAAAACGCAACTAAACAATAAAATTACCTGTCCCTAAGAAAAACACAGCAATTTAGTGTAGGACCTATTTCCTGTCGCAACGACACCGTTAACTAACCAGCCAGCCAATGGTCGAGAACTCTCCTGTGACAATATTTATTTCTGCTGCAACCTTGGAATCGATACCTGTATAGTCAGTGTACGGTTGACTAGCCAGCGGGAAAAGTTTCAATATAAATTCCGATATTTAGACAACAAATATTATTTAGAAGCAAAGTGGTGGAGAATCTAAGCCATGAGGTACATAGGCCTCATACTTAAACGTAAGACGTAAATTTTGACAATATAAAAGTAAATAAATAAGGTAATATTTCAGGGCCAAGATTAGTTTTGGAGTTGCCCTCCCCTGCATCCGACAGATTTGACGAAGAAGGGAAAATCCTCCACAACGGGTGAAAAATCGGTAAAATGAATGCTAGATAAACTAACCACGCGTAAGTATAATTATGTACTTGCAAGCGTTCCACATTTGAAAATATAAACACGGCAGTAATTTATTTGATGAAGGTTTTAATTTTAAAGTAGCAAGGAAGAAAATAATGTGAGGGGGTTCAACACTACCATGCCCTACCTTTAAAAAAGATTTTTAAAGTTGTACTTGTAGGCTCATGCCATTTGATTTTTAAACTCAAGTAACAAATACAAACACAGTGGGTAACGGAACGATGCAGGGTAATCTTATGTGTATACTTGCATCGGTGCAGGCAACGCGGTAGACAGCCAGGGGTACAAGACCAATGCTCCATATTGCAGCCCATAGCATGGAATGCCCTATTCCAAAGTTTGTTTTTGTTGAAAAAATTCATTACCTCTACACCCGTTAAGGTACACAATTCCCTATATTCGCCTGCAATATGTGCAGCGTTCAATTTGGCCACGTAACAAAAGAGCAACGCAATACTCTAGTTTTTTTATAACGTATTTGCAGACAGCCAGGAAAATAAACGAGTCACGCAGAGCTCGCTGCCAGTTTTAGAAAGGGCGAGGAATGGCTGTGTGCGTCACGTGGTTGTAATTTAATAGGCGACACAGGTTGTGTTGCACAGCTGCTTTGTTTCCGTGTCCGGGGGCCATCAGCGCACTGTGGAAGGTTATTTAATTACTTAGCCCCCCAGTAGTGCTGAGAGTACGTGATGCTAACACGGAATGAAAACGATAGCTATCTGGACGAGGGTGGCCATGTAGTGTGGTGTCCGACATCGTGTCTCGCTAGTAGCGGTGTGTTACATTCCTGGAATTACCACATCAGCTATGAAGCTGCTTCTCATACACATTTCAATACGTTTTAGGGCCGAATTCGTAGAAGTACGCCGAAAAACATACGAAAATGGTAAGACAACAGCGGGCTTACATCTCGTCGACAGCGAAGTGATACAGAACTTCGTATAGGCGGCTCGGGATAAAGTGAGCACTCAAAAAGCCCTGCTGAAGTTTTAATTTTAGCAATTATTTTTCACACGTAACGGTTAACGACGGGAAATGTCTGACCCCTCTGGACACGGCCCTTGATGTTGTGCTGAAGATAGGTAAATATATAAACTAATAAGAAATGTTTATTAATGATTTAGAATACAATTATGTCGCTTTGCGTTCATTTTGTTTTAGTATTGTTGCATTTAATTAGGAAAATGTACGGAACTATGTGGGTAATTTCGCTGCCGACCATGCAAGAAGTAAGGGGACTATCGGCAATGTTGAATTATATGCAGTAACGGCTAGTGAAATTTTTTAAACGTTTAAGGTTTGTGCTCACTTAATCCCGAATGACATATAAAGCCGACCGTCTCGTTTTTAAATGTATGTGTCTGGTAGTATAATATATTTGTTAACTCACAATTTTTTTGTAACCTAGTTGACAAATTTTTTTTTTCGTAAAGTAAAAATTATTTGACTGTGTACATGACTGAGAAAATATGCCCTGCTTCAGCTCACCAACATTTGCAAACGCCTTAAGACAACGTGGTCTAGCGTCAAGATTTCCAGAGTATAATATTCCATACTATAGTTTTGCATGAAGTTGTTTACGTAGAAAGTGTCTGGACCACATATTACTTGATGAACTGTATGAAATATCACACCACGTGACTCAGCAATGCACACTGTATTGTATATACAAATAACTACCCGGATAATGTTTGTTCTACTACGAGACAGAAAGATCTGTGCTAGAAGTATGCCAAGTTAAAAGTTCTGCCGTTGTTGCACTGGTATTAGTACGAAATGTAAACTGCCTCATTTAAAAGCCAAAATTGGTTTGTTTTTCACTATAAATTTAAATCGAATGACTTCTCTTTTAGCCAAGCCTGGTTAAATTAAATTCCTCTGCGACCTTGAATTTTATTTAACCGTTTACCGATAACAGCGTAACTAACGGTAGAATGTTTCCCTGTGTCAAACTCTCGCACAATAAACCAGTTTTCATTCAAACCTGTACTGGAATTTACCTTAACCTGGATCAGTTAGCTGAAGGACGTTTAAACTATACACATAATAAGCGAGTTTTGCAAATCATTGTAATAGTATGTATCATTACGTAGAGTGAAAAATCTAGAATATCAGTGGTGCTTTGAATAGTATTCAAAATACACCAGACCGTGACGTCTTGCACGTTTGACTGGAGAAGGATAATTAGTTTCCAGATAAATTATAGTCGTTCAGTAGCGACGTATCAGAAATCGCAATGTTCCAGTTGGGTGGAAACACAAATAACAACCAAACCAGTTAGCTTTCCCCACGATAAATCAACTTTGTTAATGCTGCTGGCAGTAAAATTAGCATACTTAATGTGTGGAATGTCAAGCAATACTAATAAAATAATCAGAATCATATTCCCCCATAACGCGGGAAATCTTAACACTGTGCTTGTGACATGTATTGCTCTGAATATATTAACAAGCAGTATAAATAAAATAGTTGGTTGAAAGATGGAAAAACGGCTTCAAAAGAGCTTTCTTTACCGTGAATATGTTGTATCAGACCATATATGAATTCTATGAAAGTGCCGTGAGCAGAACTTTCCTATAGAATAGTATGAAGTACGAAACTAAATTCCTACTTCGCGTAGATTTCTAAATGTGTATGTAATTACATAATTTCTGTTTCTTTGACTTTTTGTCACAACGATCAAAACACTCGTCGCAATAAATAGGAAGCTGTGAGAGGGTTATACAGCAGAAAAGGAAATGAACTAAAGTACCGTGTGCAGAGCAAACGATGGAAGAACTTCTTGCGGCTATGGGTTATCGCAACCTGTGTTTAGCCTTTATTTTATTAAAAAGCTGAATAGTACCGCCAAGCCAAGCATTATGAATGTCAATCAATTGAACTTCGTGCCATAAGTTTTGCATTCTCAGTAGCGTGTCATGTCTCCCCCCCTCCCCCAACAGCACCAAAGACCTTGATGTTAAGCGCTGACTAAAATCTCTCGCTCACTCACTTAGTATAATATATTCTGATATTACCAAATACCCCCAATATTTTTCGTTAAACCTAGACGCTATACGCACTCCAGGACGTTAAATACAGCTTCTGACGCGCAGACAATGTCTGTGTACACACTGAGTGTGATAGTTATGAAATAGTTTTTAGTTAACAATAATAGGCTATAACATGAGAAGTGCTAAACAACTTTATTAGACATGTTCTACGGCGTTCAGTAGTGTTTTGAAAATAACACGTTCAAATAGTACTTTTATTTAATTTTGTGTCCGGATCACAATTATTAGTTAACGGATAATTACAAATCACGCTAATTGAATCAGGTAGTGTCGTGTAACGTGAATTATTCATAAGAGCTTGTGCAACTACAGTACTATCAGAAGTCTGAACATGCTAAAGTATTTTGTAAGATATCGTGAAATATATTACCGAATAAAAATATTTTTCTTTATAAAGTATAGTTAAAACTGGGGTTTCACCTCATTCGAATTGATAGAAATGATACCTAATGTTGCTGACATATTACATTAAATAGCTGTGGTATTATTTCACGCTCAAAGACCCGTAATACAATAAACCACTATCATTTAAATGAGCAAATTGAACACTATTGTAACAACATTATGCGTAGAAGTTCATCATTCAAGAATGCCACACAAAACTAGTTACGAGTTAAATTAAATAGTATTTACTTTTTGATTGCGATGTACCTTGGAACTGAAAAAAAGTATCTGAAACTCGTTGCGGTAAATAAGTGTACTAAAATGATGACGATTTCTTAAATTGAGAATTTCGTTCTATATTTTCTATAAAAATGTTACACATATACAGAAACACACATAATAAAGATCTGAGCCCAGCCTGACAGTCAAACGGACACTGCTATACAAAATCTGTGTTAGGTGCGTATTTTTACAATGATATAAATAGGCCTTGCCAATATATATTCTTTGAAGTACCGATTGGCTCTCGGCTTATTATAGCAGTCACGCACTTACACTATTTCACTACTATTGTTTTAATCCCTAAAAATGAAAATTTGTTATGAAACTGACACATAGCTGTGTTACAAAATGTTTATTTTTTACCGTTGTATACTTTTAGTTAATAACTATTTTTAACTATTTATGTGCCAAAATAATATGTATTTTTATTCGAAAAAAATATACCACGTAGTATAAATAGTTTCTGACACGTCTGGGAGATGATTTCTGGCTCTGGTCTCTTTAATTATATAAACTAATATTAATACTTTTCCCAATTTTGAGGTTACTTTGTACGACATTCTTTATATGTAAGTAAAGGTTCGTACAAGCTCACATTTTTGATGACTTTAACTTTCACAGCTTTCATAAAATACAATTCAGAGTATCTAGGAATTTTTATATAGAATGGAATTAATCTGGTGGTGTCAAGCTACCAATGAAGGCGCAAAGTATCGTTACTTTAGGTACTGGCATAAATATCATAAATTGGGGGCCGAAGCCCTGAGCAGCTGGGTGGTGTCGGAATCAAGTTATCTGTAGCCTAGGGTGGTGGGCTAGGGGTTGGTTGAGGATGGCAAGGGGGTTGGGGAGGTAATGTCTGGGACGAACGTCGTGGTGCGAGAGAGTAGCAAGTGGGTATTCCGGCGTGGCGCCAGCCACGTGTCACGTGGGACCCCGAGGGGGCGCGAACCCAGGGCCGTGTGCGGATAATTAGCGGTCACGTGTCTGCCTCCCACTTCCCCCTCATGTCTCCACCCATCCCCTAGCCTTGCCTAGTGTGTAGGGGTGTGTGCGGCCGACGCCTGTATTAAACATTCATGTTGAGTGGGTTCCCCTCCAGCTGGCCCGGCGCTCCTTGCAGTGTATGCAACCTGCCGACCACGGTCTCCAGTCTTCTTCACGATACATTACTTGCCTTCCGTGCCTTCGCATGGCACAGGCGTGCACGTGAGTAGTCATATCTACAGAAGCCTGCTTGTCGCGAGGTTACGTAAGGTTATCATAGGCTATACGTACAGACGTGCAAAATTCGTGTTATCATTTAGTAGCGGACTAAACGTCACTTATCTATACATAGCAGAGCATAATCAGCGATTCAATTGGCCACGAACTTTCATGTGTTGTCATTTACGTGTGTTACTTCTTTACAGAGATTGGCCTCTCTACCATGTAAGCATTCTCCGCGGCAAGTCACGACAATATCGGCCAGCGGGAGACGTCGAACAAGCCTATAGTCACTTGGAGTCTAGTCAGCTGTCAAAAAATAACGCGAATTTTGCGTGTCTCTAGCTATACGTCTTGTTGACAGCGAGTTCATTATAAACGGGGATATAGGCCATTCACGATAAAGTGAGCACTGCGTAAAGTTTTCTCCCAGCCGTTTTGCAGCCATCTTTATTATTGTTAAAATGAAAACTTTCATATAACTAACAACCAGTGTAAACGTTTCAATACTCTCAGAAGTTAACATCTGTTAGGCCAATAAAACATATTTTTAATTAATTACATGTTCTGCTGAGTGCTCAGTCTGTAATGAACAGCTTATACACAAATTGACGCAATGTCCTTTGCTAAGAGTATGTGGTATATAATTCAGCGCTAAAAAAACATTAGTTTAGAATTGTTGGTATCTCAACGCCAGTTTGCAAAAAAACAAAAAGCAGCAATCCCAGACGATAGTTTTTGTCAACTTTCTGAGCAAAATTTTTTCTCGAGTAACGCATATCTGAAAAACCATTTCTGACGCCGAAATATCGGACACTTAATTACCGCGCAAGAGATTACGCTCAACAAATGTATCACAACAAATGTATCATTCCAGGCAATAAATTGCTCATAAAGTTGACAAATACAATTACCAATGATTGTTGTTGTGTAGTTTTTCCATGTTGACTTTCAAAATGTGTAGATCTCGATTGTAGAACTAAGCGCTTACATATCTACCACGCCCTCTTAAGTGTGTTCAAGTGCGATAAAATCATAATTTTATATTTTTATGAAATAGTGTTAGTTTTGTTGACAATACTTGAGAGTACAGTTTCCTCTTACGAAACAATTTTAGCTTTCATAGTTTTCTCATAACGGTGCGTCAAAGTCAAAATTTGCTTGTTCTGCTGCCATGCAAATAGTGAAAACCAACTGACCTACTTGAATAAAAAAATTCACCGTGATATTACATCCCATGAACTATGCAATAAAGTATTTAAAAGACCATAACGTAATATTTTGGAATTCTTAAATTTTAAATACAAAAATTGCTCACAGGATTGTTTAACAATGTTTTATTACGTAGCCCGTGGCATGTTATTTCACTGTGAATTATTTCACTTACGTAAGTCAATTAGTTTTCACTATTTGCGTGGCAACAGAACATGCCATTTTGACTTTGACGCACCGTTATGAGAAAACTATGCGAGTTAAAATTGTTTTGTAAGAGGAAACTGCACTCACAAGTATCGCCTACAAAACAAACACTATTTAATATAAATATAAAATTATGGATTTTTCCCCACTTGAACGCCCTTAAGAGGGCGCGGTACATAATTCAACGTTAAAAGCATTAATGTATAACTGTAGGTTTCTTGAAGCCAATTTGTGAAAATTAAACAATAGCAATCCTAGATAATAGTGTTAGACAACGTTTTAAACGAAATTGTTTCCAGTGTTAGGAACTTCCGAGGCACAATCTCTGACGCCGGAACCTCGTGCATTTAAAAGCGGTGCAAGAGATCACGCGTAACGAATTAGTAATTTTGGATAAATAGTTACTGATAAAGTTGGAAAATACCATTATCTAGGATTGTCACTGAGTATTTTATCCATATTGGCTTCGAAAAAGGCGTAGAAATCAATTTATGTTTTCAGCGTTTATTTGTCTACTACGCACTCTTAAGGTGGCAGACAGGTGAACGTATATTGTGCGTTCGAGATCTAGAAGTGTGGAAGCAGTAAGGGCGAGACAACACGCTCATCACGCCTGTACTTAGCCTCTAGGCGGGCGCAAGTTACTAAACTAGCGTGCAGTCTTCTCGCATACAACTAGCCTCTATCAGGCAATCAGTGATGACCCTATCTGTTCATGACATATTAGTAAAGATGAAAGTGTATTATAAAGATGAAAGTGTATTATAAATATTCGGCACCGAGATTAAGACACCTAAAAATTACCGCAAAAAAATTTCCATAATTTTCGGCTGCTAGAAAATAAGCTTAAATGACTAGTGGTGAACGTGAAATTGGTACACACACGTGTAAAGTTCTTTAAATGTTATTCCTAAACAATGACACTTATGTTCGATGAGCAGTATTCGCATAATCTGCTAACAGCCAAAGCTCTACACACCTAACTGCCACCTGGGCAGACGGACGGCCGCCTTAACGGGACAGATGTGGCAGAATGGTCAGACCATCTTCCTCCCACCAAGGCGATCTGGGTTAGATTCCGGGGGGGGGGGGGGGTTTGGTCCACGAATTTTCGCGTGTAGGAATCGTGGCGGACGATACCGGTGGTCGGCGGGTTTTCTCGCGGATCTCCCGTTTCCCCCGCCCCTTAACTCCGGCGCTGCTCCATACTCACCTCATGTCACCATTCACCAACCCTCAATACGGTGATGTTGAGCGTTGGGCAAAAGCTTTCACGTCTTTCTTAAGGCGGTCGCCTGGAGAAGAGTGTGATTGTGTGTGAGGGGAAAATCGATTAGTCGCTACGAGTTACGCCGGCCGGGACATGTGTTGTAATATCGCCTCTACGGCCAAAGTCATAAACGCATGTATGTAGTGTTCCCAGCGTAACGTTTTTACAGTGGGTCTTTAAGCGGTTAACCTAACTTTTTATTGAATCCGTACCTGTAGCTAAGTCCAATGCAATTATTGTAGACCACAAGTTCAAACGAATCCGGTCTTGAGAAATAACCACCCGAAAAAATTATCAGATTATAGCCAAGTTTGAAGGAATTGAAATTTAAAAATAAAGTTGTCAATGTGCATGGTGTCTTAGAAGTAATTTTCACTAGTAGTTTGATGTGGTTTTTTTTCGTAGATAGTAATTTTCCGACGCACGTTTACTGTGTGAAAGAAAATAAAACCTAACTCCCAACTAGGGATGTGCTGAAACCAAATTTCCAGGTCGGGAAATTTAGCAACGGGAAAAAATTTCCCTCGGGAAACAGAATAGAATCTTAAAAAAATATCTGTGCTATAAATGGAACTCATGATTTCTTGTTAAAGGTACTCAATTTCCTTTGAATTGTCGTATATTATTGCAAATACTGTAGGACTTAAATTCTTTTAGCCTAAAAACGGATCCATAAAACCAGAATGCTTTGCCAGTGTTAATTCTTAAGGACGCGGATACAACAATTTTCAACACCATGTATTTATTGATTAATTGTACCAGATATATTAAATTTTATTTTAGACACAAAATATGACTATATTTGTTCAATAACATTTTCTTTTTATCTCTCATAGTTTTCGCGTAATGGCTTGTTAAAGTCAAAATTTGCATGTTACCGTTTTAAGGACTACACTAAAACCAACTCACATATAAAACTGAAAAAATTCACAGTGAATAAATACGTTGCAGGCTACAATGTTACGTGCATAAAACCAGTAACTAAAATATTTTGTATTCAATTTTAAATGTTGAAATTTAAAATAAAAGTTTAAAAAATTCATTTTTTAAATATATTTTATTTTATGGATTAACATTGCTAAATTTGTAGCCTACAATATCGTTATTCACTGTGAATTCTTTCAGTTTGGTAAGTGAGTTGGTTTTAGTGTCGTCCTTAAAACGGAAACATGCAAATTTTGGCTTTAACGAGCCATTACGCAAAGTTAAGCGAGATGAAATGTTTTTATAAGAGAAAAATTTAGTCACGTTTTGTGTCTCCAGAAAATAATAACTGGTACAAATATAAAAATAAAAACATCGAGATGAAAATTGCGGCAGACCGCGCCCTTAATGTATTCAAACAACATCATTATTGTGTGCGAGAACTATCATAACATCACGTATCCGTAGCAGTTACTATGAAGATCGTCGTTAAGAGAATGCGTAACTGTTACACATAACAGCTGTTTGCGGGTACTTAATTCCTTATCTTGTGGTCGTGTGAGTTTTGTTTCAGGTAGATAATTACATGGGTAATGCAGGCTAATGAAATACTTTTCCGAAGTAACATGTTCCTCAGTAGTTCCAGTGGAACATAAATTAGAAGTGTTACACATATACTTATGTCACCCCAACAAAACAAACTAAAAAATAATAAAATAACCCAACAAATAATAAAATAAAATAAATAAAGGATACATAGAGTCTTCTCGTAATTAAGGTTTTTATTGTTAAAATTCTTATTAATAATGGTTTTAAAAATGATAAATATGTTTGAATTATAAATCATTTAACTATAAACCCTAATATTGGTAATAAAACACTGATTGATAACATATTTAATATTAGTATTAATTTTGTTGAAGCTGTTTCAATTACTGATATTTGTAAATTGAAGTCACAGTTTTTACAATGGTTTATTGTACTATGTAAATGGTACAGTTATAATTCGATTAAATATAAAATTAAGGATTTGTATATTTTCTCTGATTATTGTAGCAGCTATTATTCATATATTGTCTGATAGATCATTAGTAGATAGATTTAGTTCCTTCTGGCACATGGAGTCGGAGTGTGGCACAGTGTGGCACCACCCGCCATGTTGTGACGTCACATCCCCGGCCGCCATGTTGGATGACCTTGACCTTTAACCTTGACCTTGACCTTGAGTGTCAAATTACCAAAATTTTCCAAAATTTCGAAAATTTCAAAAAATTATTAATTTCCAA
>PNEQ01105647.1:9877-35873 GCA_003012365.1 Medauroidea extradentata | reverse complement strand
TTACAATATGAAATTACAAAGTTGTCAACAGAAAGTTAGTCGACAATAAAAATTACTTGAACACAGTTACAAGTTGTTTTGAAAAAAAAAAAATAGAGTTTTGAAATACATTATTTTCAAACACAAATAGAATTTTTACGAGACAACTATTACATAAAGGAAAGTTTTGTAAAATTGAATTACAAATATTAAAAAAAATTAAATATTAGTGTTCTTACACATTACGTAGCTAAATTATTATAACACAACATATTTCAATAAAAAAATTAGTTCGAAATGACAATACTGTATTACAAAAGAAATAGGCAACAGACTGGGGACACTTTACCTTATTTACAAAACAAAAGAACTAAACTACGTCCATTATAAAAATAATGGTAAGCAAAGAGGGTGGTGCCAAACAAAATGGCACAGCATTGAAAATAGTTGCCGTTCTTGTTGTAAAGTTTCACAATGAATTGCCAGATGTGTTTAAACCACGGTCTTATAAAAACATGTCTGGCCTCTGGCATGTTTGCCAAGGTATTTTTTTAGACTCCTTTTTGACTGCGTAAGCTTACGTAGTTCACGCATTATTTATAAAAATATTAACATTTTCTACGCTCACAATGCAAAAACCTGACTTCTTCGTTTGTAAGCGAAAAAATTCTCGCATTTCGAACATAAAAATTTTAATATTTTAATAAACAATGCCAGTTTTCATCAATTTTGTATCGTGATATTACTTGCGCGAGAAAGTAATTAAAATATTTTCTATTAATAAAGGCATTTATGCGCACAGGTTTAGAATACTATGTCAGGTAAGACCACGGTACCTAAGAGTTAAAATGAGTGATGTTAATCGATTTTCAAGTGTTTTAGGAAATGTGACGTCCATGTTCTCAGTCTAAATTTATTTCATATAACAACACTAGTTTACAAGAAGCCGAACCGCTATGTACTAACAGGTTACAAAACTTAAAACGTTTTCCATTTTTATGTGCACCAAAAGATTGTACGCATCCGGTAAATGCATTCAGTTTACTTCATTTCTGGCATGGATTTCTTTTTCTTTTTTTTTTCCACGTCTGATCATACGTAACCGAGCGCGGTGGAGCAGTCGTAAAACACTCGCTTCGCATTCGGGTGGACCCTAGTTTGATCCCCGGCTCCGGCCTTCTTGATTTGGGTTTATGAAGATTTTTTTCGAAATCGCTCTAGGCGAATACTGAGATTGTTCCTCAAACAGGTCCTGACTGACTCTTACCCCCACTTACCCCCCCCCCCTTTCCACGTGTACCTTTACCAAGGCCTTGAGCTGTTCGAGGGCACGTAAAACTGGCAATGTAAATATAATATAAAATGCTATTTGGCTGTAAATTTAAAAAAGAACAACGATTCAATACGTTTTTTTATTTTAACCTCTTTAATAGTGTACTAATACTGTTGTGGCTTTCAACTAAAACAGCGAATATTAAACTACGAACTACGTTTAAACACTGGTAATATTAGTATTATCTGAGCCATATATAGACTATGTAATACATTTTCGAAAGAAAAGCTGTATAGCTATTGTTAATGGATGGTTAGTAAGCACAACAGTAATATTTTTATTAATATAATTGTTGGAAACTGACCTCTTACATCTAAATACTTTTTTTACTATAAAAACTTAAATACCGAGTGAGACACTTCAGTTTATATGTAGAGATTGACTGCGCAAAACCGCGCGTATCTATAATCGCCTTCAAAATATATTAATAATGCTTTTACTAGCCGACTTACTCAACGTCATCTTTCGGTACAATTTTGAACTGCGGTGCAAAGTAGTGTCAGTCGAAAAATATGAATAATGACAGCATAAATTCTGCTTTCATGCAGCAAGTTAAGTTTTGAAGTGGGTAGAATTCTAAAGTAGATTCCATAAAACGTTTATTGTACATACATTTTATTATATATAACATTTCAAAGCAATGTTGAAGAACACGTTCGGATACTCGTCGGAAAATTTGATCCCCTTGTTGACCGATTTAGTTGATATTGCCACATGTGCCACTTGTTCAATAGTCTGGTTTCATAATGTTGAAGATAGACGCTATATTCTCAAATACTCAACGTACAGCGCAAACCGCTGGATCTAGAGACATGGCATTTTGAGTCTGGCTTCTGTGATAGCCTATATATATTTAATAGTTTATGTAGTTTCGGGAAATAGAAAATACTGCCAGGTGGAGCATCCTTCTTCAGATCATTGTCAAGTCTCTTCCTGGGGAAAACAAAAAGTGGGGGAATAAATATGTCCCCAGCTGCATTGATAGACAGCAATACAGTGATTATGTAGTTACTTCCTTTAGACACGTGCTGATATACTACTGACTATATAGTTGGAACTAATCACAACTCTCATGTGCCATTTCGACAGATGTATTTCCTGTTAGTTTCATCATACACTTAACGAAATGAATAATTCAAATGGAAATATCTGTACCCGGTTACTCTCACGAGCAAACCAGAATAAATAATGTAAATTGCTAAAAGAAATGGAATGAGTCTGTCGTGACCAGAGTCCGCAATGACGACCTGACCCGTCCCAGATATCGAGCTTTGCAGTGCGATGTCGACAGGCTCCTTGTAGCAAAATTCTTGATAATCGTAGAAACTTAGTCTTCCTCAAAACATCCAAGCATCCCGGTTAGTCTCAGCGGTGGAATTGATATGTGGGTTAAAAAAAATTTGAGCACAGATTTTTTTTTACTTTTAAATGTTCAGAAAGATTAGGCAAGCTACAATCCAGTATCCATTGGCTTCCAACTGTACAAGCGGGTAGCACGTGATAGCGCGAAATTCACGTACCTCAACTTATGAGTTATCGGTATGCTCTTTGTTTTAAATTGTGCCGCAAACGAATACCTCAAAACAGAGTTACTGTTTGCATTATTCCACGCAGGCAAAGCCGCGGCGGGGAAGTTAGTAATCAACTAAATTTTTTTTGGTACTGTGAGATTTTACCATATTCACAGTTTCCAGCAGTAATTTTTATTTTTTACCAATAATAGTTTCAAATAGCAGTGAAGTATAGTAAACTTGTAGATACTTCTATGAAGTTAACTAGATATTTACAAATGCAGTTAATGAGTAAATATGAGGTATCAAAATTAATGAGCAGTGACATGCATATTTACATATTGTACAGTTCTATACCAGTAAAATCACGTAGGCATTGTTAGTATTTATACGCAGAGGAACGATAAAAACTAGCATAAAGCATAAACTATGGACTTGAAAAATCATTCACTTTGTGGAAACCATTTATACACGTTCCGGTATTAAGATAACTAAAATCTTTCCTTTTATTCCCAAAGGATTAAAACAATTCGTGATAACATAAGATGGTCTCGTTATGTAATTAAATTAAGTAGGAAGGCTTATAAGTGAACTACATTCGAGAGGTCGTAGGTTGAATGTCGACCGAATAATCTAATCGGATGTTGTGGAGGGATGCGCACCCGATGTAAACGCCGGTATAGGCCTACCTAATGTTCGGAAGACATAGTTCCTTAGGACTAACCGTAATACAGAATCCCAGTCACGTACACTTGGAAAAAGTATTTTTACCATATTTGTGTGTTCAAAGATGTCATACACACGGCTATACATTAGTGCGGTGAAATCATGCTCGTAGGATAGTTTGCATAGCATTAGAAGCACGATATCGTGTTTAGTATTGCGCTCCAGTATTCAATGCAACATTTCCTAAACGCACTGTACTATGATATAGGCCACTTATATTACAGATTTTTCGAGTGATTTGGTGTTACTCAAAATTAACTATGTTATAGTGGCTTACATAATCAGCTCCACACTTTTGAAATAGCTGCCAGTGTCAATATTTTTATAATGGAATCTAACTAATATCTTTCAGGCAAACTATAATTTTATAGTTTTAAATAATTAGATGTATTAAATTTACTTTGTTGTGTGTTAACAACAATTTTTCAGTTAGTGAGTAAGGTTGCTTTCGTAACTACCCACTTAAATGGAATGGTATCATTTAGTGTATAATTTTTTACTAGGCGATAAATATTTACTATTTCTTTACTTACTTTATTTTGTGGTGATTTACACTGATAGTCATAGGTAATTAATTACTTTACGTAGGGAGTCGTACAACAGCAGGCAAATATATTCTACATGGTATGAGATGCGTATTTGAATTCGACGGAGGTTCTATTTCTTTACGACAGTTTCCTCGTTAATGTATTTTGCTGCTTTTTTGACAAGTTGCAAATAAATTTATTTTGGTTTCCATGCCATTGGATGGTAAGGAAAGGAGGAGATTTTTATTTCTGAATAAATGTCTATCGATGAACAATTTAACTTGTATTTTATTACATACCTACATTGACATATGACTCCAAGATGACTTGCAAGTTTAACACTAGACTGTTAAAACGTTTCGTATCAAGTTCATGTAAGTAGATTTACTTTCACAGCTAAACCATAAAAGTTAACGTTATCTAACCAGTCCGTCCCGTAATCGTAATAACAAGCGCAATGCGATAATTTCTATGTCTATTTGCACCAACGTTGTAGAGACAACATACTTCGATCATTTCTAAAAGTTATGTTTGCGAAGTACTTTTCCAGTTCCTTGATATATTGAACGACTGAGTGAAACATATCCGTTACAAATTTAACGTGTGCATATTATATATAACTTACATTACATTCATTACTTACATGGTAGCCATGCCCATATACACAATTTGACGGGAGCTAAAGGAATTTCAAAACTAAAATTTCTGTCATAGAAACCGCTCGAGGGAGGACCCGGATTTGTTTCTCCACTTCTGTTATCCGGATTTCGGTTTTCCGTGGCTTCCCGAAATCTCTCCATGCGATTTCCATCCCAGTTCCTATCGTTGTGTACAGTTATGTGTAACCGTCTCTGATGACCTCGCTGTCGAAGAGATATGAAGACCAATACAAATAAATTGATTAAAACAATCGCAGACAAGCGGAGTTTTTGTAGATTGCTCACTCGCCATAATGGGATTTTTTAGTTTTCACTTTTTTTTTTAGTTCTGAGGAAAAAATAAACCGTCGATTATAACACAAAATTGTTTTGCTTTGCCATACAATACAGGTATCACGGCTGAAGTGTAGGTGTGTAACAACGCCGCCTTCAATCTATCAATTTTTTGTATGTTCATGATTTGTTGAACTGATTCTGGCATAAATATAGGCTACTTATGGGTCTTCAAGTGCGATAAAATCATAATTTTGTATTTCTATGAAATAGTGTTAGTTTCATAGACGATACTTGTGAGTATAGTTTCATATTACAAAACAATTCAAACTCTCATAGTTTTCTCATAACGGTGCGTCAAAGTCAAAATTTGCATGTTCTCCTGCCATGCAAATAGTGAAAAACAACTGACTTGCGTAAGTGAAACAATTCACGGTGAAGTAACATGCCACAGGCTTCGTAATAAATAAGTTAGAAAAATCCCATGAACTATATTTTTATTTTGAAGAAATGTTGAATTTGGAATCTTTTTCAGTAATTTTGTGATCTTTTTAAAAAATTCAAAATATTACGTAGTGGGTTTTGAAATGTTTTATTGCAGAGCTCATGGGATGTTAGTCCACAGTGAATTATTTCTTTTAAGTAGATCAATTGGTTTTCACTATTTGCATGGCAGCAGAACATGTAAATTTTGACTTTGACGCACTGTTACGAAAAACTATGAGAGTTAAAATTGTTTCGTAAGAGGAAACTGTATTCACAAGTATCGTCTACAACACTAACACTATTTCATAAAAATATAAAATTATTATATTATCACAGTTGAACACCCTTAACAGTTAAATCTTGATACTTATATTGCAGCGCAAAGTAAATATAATTTGGTGTACAATCGAAGATTTAGCATTTTTATTCTCAGAATTTCAAAATGAAAAAATATATCTATAAAACATTCAATATGGCAACCGACGCCGAACTTTAACTCCGGTCCTGATTTTTTCTGACACCTAACTGTCGTGCCAATCAATGCATTTAACAGTTTGAGTTGTAAACGTGCAAACTTTTAGAGTAAAGTTAAGCCAAAAACAGCGAGACTTAAGATTTTTTTCTACTTGCACCTCACGCTCGCGATAAATATCAAGTTTGGGATTTTGGCGAATGCCGAAGTTCGAAGTAACAAAGCTGCTAGAAATAAATACGGACTCTCAAACGATTAAAATAGTCAACGAGATAGCTAGTGAATCTCATCTAGTAACTTTAACGTATAGCTAAGGATAAGTTATTCTGAAAATGTACGCTATCTGTATAAACAGCTGTTATCAGTGAAACTAAAACACATTACCGTACCAACAACAAATCATTAGCATAGGGTAGCCAGGGTGTTGCGCGGGGTTGCGGCCGCACCTCCATTATAACTGCAGATGTATAAATTATAACAAATGAACTAGCCAGTGTAGTGGTTTATATGTTTTCAACACGAGAATTTCGACCTCATAGTTTTAAATTTTATTGTCACTAAAAATTTTTCTTTTACTTTTAATTTACTCATTTATCGAAAATGGTATAACAAAAGTGTGTTGTGTTCCTGGATTATGGGACGAGGAAAGTGTATGGCCTTTTTTTCGTATTTTGTAATTGTAATTACATTTGCCTAGAGAATTGCAAGTTTGAAACAGATGACATGGGACAAAGAAATTTTAACAGCAAATACTTTGTAAGAAAAGTATAAAATAATCAATTAAGAATAATACATTTATTTCATTGCTGAACACACTTGAATGTGAGTTGAAATAGTCATTAGTTTATAGTTTCTCTCTTGTTGAACAGAACTTGGCAACAGAAACAAGTGTTCAAGATGTCATTGACGAATTTAAGAAGCTGGGCACCCTTTACCGGAATAATGGCACTGTAAATTTATAATTTCGAGAATAATTGAATAAGTCATCGACGAAATACCATAATTCATATTGTTACATTAATTATGGTGTTTCGTTGATGACTAATTCAATTTTTACAATGTGCGTTTTTTTTTTGCCCAATTGCTCTTAACACAGGAATCATGACAATTCCGCTAGTAATAACGTGTACGTAATTTTTTAAACTGTACATTTTTATGCTTGATATTTGTCATTAAGTTTTTTCAAATATACTGCTGTTAAAACAACTCTTTATTGAAGGTGACTTACGTTGTTTCCCAAATTACAAATTCAATACACTTAAAACCAAATCTTTTATACAGTGTCGTTTTCTATCTTGATTTCAATATATGGCTATAATTCATCAGATTGTCACATTACAAAAGTAGATGTAATTAGAAAATGATGTGTTAAAACTCCAAAAAGTGTATTTTACATACTATTTAATGTAGGAAAAGACATTTTAGAATTAATTAAGCTCTGATTGCCTACAGTTTATTTAAATAGCACACTAAACGTGTTTCAATTGTTCACTCAAATAACTTTCTCTTTAAAAAAGTTACCATTTCTTCCAGTAGTATATTTAATATTTTGACCGTAAAACTGTCTAAATAGCACCATTTTGCACCTCAGTCATAAGACTTTCCCGGGGGAGGACCCCGCCTACGTTTGAGGTGTATACACTCCGGTGTGACGTGTAAAAATGTACACTCCCCCTCAAAGTCAAGGCGTGATGGAACCCTTCCTGCAACCCCATTGTTGGAACCGAACCCTGGCTACGCCTCTGATCATTAGCAGATGATATTTTGTAGACAGGGACCAACCAATATTGCAGGCTGAAGAAACAACTGCACGCACGCTCACACGCGACGTCGTGTTGCCAAGTTTCGATAAAACTTCATCTGACATACTAAAGAAAGCTTTTAGGAATCATCATAAAGACAATGTTATTAAGGGCGCCGTCTACTAGAATCGTGAAGAGGCGCGCAGACCTTTAACAATCCTGATTTCATTCGAAAACCATTCAACATGTTATCACGCGGTTAGGCTACGAAATGCATTTAAGGATCTTAGTACAGGTATATAATTTTGCCATTAACTGTTATCGTTCCTAACAAGTATTTTTTTGAGTGTGAAAGTGACCTAATCGGGACTTTCGACGCTGATTTTTATGTAAGAGTAACGATTTTCACGTTATTCGGAATATTATAGACCTGTAGAGCGACTCTTTCCCTTTCGTCGCGTAAGATAAAATGATAGTGTTGTCGCTGAAAGTCCCATAGTAAAAACGGTTCAGCGGGAAGCTTGCACATTAGTTCAGCGCTTGGCTCGTTGAGGCGACGCGGCATTTGATGCGCGCTTCAAGGTCGACCTTACAGCTCCGTCGCTTTTGAGCCTCTCACGCGCGAGTAGGGGGGCCGCTTACCCGCGCCTGAGAGACTCAAAAGCGACGGAGCAGTAAGGTTGACCTTGAAGCGAGCACAAATGCCGCGTCGCCTCAACGAGCCAAGCGCTGAATTAGCGTGGAGGGTTCCCGCCGAACGGTTTTTACTATGGGACACTAAGAGGTGATAATATAATTTTATTGGTGGAAAGTCTGCCACTAAGTTCAGTGCAGGTTGCAGTCTGAGTTGCACATGATACCGGTTAGTACATTTTGAAATACAGAAGTCTAAAAACGCCGTTTTTAGCCATATTGGAGGGTTTAGGAACAGTGTTTTTAATGAGCGTTGCGTCTTAAAAATGAGGTTCCGACCTTGTCTGAAGTTAGCTTTATTTTCGTACGTTGGCACAATGTGCACATGTGGAATATTTTCGTAGAAAAAAATCTGTTTACGAACTCGCTGCAACGCATTTGAAGCGTGGGGTAGACGGTCGCCTTAAGTTTACCGCGACTTTGGTGGCGGTTGTACATGGACCCTCTGATTGATTACCTTTCATGCAACATACGGGACATTTAAACGAAAACATCGTATAAATACAAGGAGTTCAGAAAATAAAGTATCATTAGCACGCCACGCGAACCCTGGGTTAAACTGGAGACAAGGTTAACGGCAAAATGTATTAGTACTTTGACATTTCATCAACAATGTGGCAACACAGCACTGCAGATGTTTTCTTCTTGCGCTTAATATACATCTTACTTATTTTACTACTATTGTTATGACCCGCGCTTAAAACTTTTTGATGCGGAAAGAGGTAATAAATAGTATTTATATTATATTCACCTTAAAACGGAGGAAAACAAACTGACATTTGGGTGTGTGTAGGTGTTGGTGTGTGTGTGTGTGTGTGTGTGTGTGTGTGTGTTCGTGCTGTGTGTTAGTTCCACCTCTTAAACTATACGGAATGTGTGACCAGAATTTAGAACACCAACGCCTACGATGTGAAAAAACACGAACATGAGTATCTATGACATTTGAAAACAATCCCTTTGTAAAAGTACTTTTATTACGGCATTTTAATTTCTAGTTAGTGCTGTTCACTTGTGATATAATAACCGAAAATATTACTATTTTGTGTGAAGTAAATGTGTCTGGCTGAGAGAAAAGTAATTCAGACAGAAAAAGTTTCCCATTTTTTGCAAAGATCTCATGCACGAATCATATTTTTTTTTGTTTGGGCTTAAGTATCTTAAATATATACTTTTATTTTAACACAGTAGTTACAAAAAAAATAAAATAAATTTCTTGCACGTAACCATTCACATTTTGTTTTGTTAAGGACAAAGTAAACTACGTAATACATTTATATATCTATTGCCTGCCATAGTTCTCAAAATGCAAAGCAGTACTCTTCCTAGCAATCATTTATAGCAACAGGCGGTATTTTGTAACAGGTTTTTCTTATTTACATAATTTTTCATTTTTATATAAAATAGTGTAAGTTAAGCATGTAAAAAGTCGACGATATTAAGGATTATTTAGACGTTAGTTTTTATTTGAGGCACGTAAAAGGGAAAGGCGATAATACGACGCCAATGTGTGCGTTAGATACAGCTTCGCCTCTAATGCGGAGTACCAAACAAGCTTGTGGTGTTTTCGTAGGACGTGTCTTACAGTAGGACTTAAAGCGGTGGCCCTGTTATTTTGTTGGTGGAAAGTGTGTGTTAAGGTTCATCGCAGGTCTCTTTATCATTTTGATTTACAATAACGGCT
Source organism: Medauroidea extradentata (assembly GCA_003012365.1). Taxonomy (NCBI): domain Eukaryota; kingdom Metazoa; phylum Arthropoda; class Insecta; order Phasmatodea; family Phasmatidae; genus Medauroidea; species Medauroidea extradentata. The sequence continues at coordinate 25,791 of PNEQ01105647.1, read as the reverse complement.
GGTATTTTTCCAGTCACAGCAATGTGAAAAAGCCATTTATACCAGTTTTGAGGGGCTGGCAGCTATGTTTTGAATAAGCGAGCAGGGTTTTTTTTTCTTTTTTAATTAAAGATATGTAGTTTGAAGTATCTTGTTTTCGTTGATAAACGCATTGAAAATTCGTTAATGAAAAAATACTTTTCGTACCACGCTAGAGCACGGCTCGTGCGCCACTTCCCAACAAACTGTTAATTATGTAGGATAAATATTTATTTGCGTGGTTATCGCCGTGTACAAAACATTCTTACCGCGTGCTTGTAAAGGTCAACATTCCGTGTTTATTTTGTTACGCGTGACTCGCAAAGTAGTCCCCCCTCCTCACCCAGGGCTGTTTGCAGTGGCGAGAGACGTGCGTGTGCCACTCTTGCCCGCGGCAATAGAAGTGCGCGCAGGTGTTTAAAGGTGACGTAACGTGCCGTCTTATCTCGTAGTCGCGGTATGCATGTTTGTTATTATCAGTCAGTGTAGATGCCGACCACGATCCCAGCTGGACGTTCAGATACGTGCGGTGTTGTGCCGGCGCCCGGGCGGTGTTGCCAGGTCGACTGGCCCCCCAAGTTAACGGCTAGTGTGTGTGTCTTTGTGTTTTTACTGCGTGTGGTAAATAATTATCCTATAGTTTTCTTCAGCTGTAATTTTTAAAATCTACTGGCTTGGGCCAGCGTCTGTGATGGCGCGTATGTGGGTATGCGAGGACATGGCAACACTGGCCAGCAGGTAGCAGGTGTGAAAGGCATAGGTGATGAACGAGAACTCGGCCTAGCATCCCGCAGACATGGAGGGTAAGATCAGCCCCGGCGCTAAGGCGCCCCCACCTACGCGAGCCTTCTCAATGGTCGACGCCCCCAGGACTCCGCGTATCAGAAGGTTCAGCTTGCCTATGGGCTTCGTCGCGCCCTTGCTCCGACACAGGTGAGACACATTCCATTTTATCTCCAACCCCCTCCCCCCCCCAACACACTATAACAATGTCCGTATTTTAAGCAAGACGTTCAAACTCCTTAAGGGTGTTCAAGTGCGATAAAATAATAATTTTATAATTGTGTGAAATATTGTTACTTTTGTAGACGATACTTGTCCGTACATTTCACTCTTACGAAACTATTTTAGCTCTCATAGTTTTCTCATAACGGGGTATCAAAGTCAAAATTTGCTTGTTACGCTGCCATGCAAATAGTGAAAACCAACTCACCTCCTTAAACAAAATTATTCACTGTGAACGTACATCCTTGGAGCTATGCGATAAAACATTAAAAACCCCAGAACGTTATATTTTGAATTAAAAAATCGCAAAAGTACAGAAAAATGTTGCAAATTCAGAAATTTCTTTAAAATCCAGAAACAGTTCAGGGGATTATTTCAAATGTTTTATTACGTAGCCCATATTATGTTATTTCACTGTGAATTATTTCACGTACGTAAGTCAATTGGTTTGCACTATTTGCATGGCAGTAGAACATGCAAGTTTTTACTTTGAAGCACCGTCGTGAGAAAACTACGAAAGTTAAAATTGTTTCATAAGAGGAAACTGCACTCACAAGTATAGTCTACAAAATTGACATTATTTCATAGAAATATGAGCGCCGCCTACCCGCGCGTTGGAGGCTCTGTAGCTACGTTCCTGTAAGGACGACTTCCAAGGTCGCGTATTAAATGCCGCATTGTCACTCCCGAATGTGGGGCGAGTGTTTTACCACTTACCCACCTCGCTCGGTGTTTGAGTATGGTAGAAGTAACCTACAAACTTGTTTTTCAATGCAAATGACCGACACAGCACACCGCGCTGATAGAATACTCGTCTTTTGGAAAGGTTATTTATCACGACTTTCACAGTGTGGTGTTACGAGAAAAGCAGTGGCGTCACTTAGGGAGGAGGGCAAGGAAGGCAAATGTCAACACCCCTGAATTTTAAATAAAAAGTGTATACATTTTTTGTATATTTTGTTATTGAAATAGTACTGAACGTAAGCACATACAACTGAAGTTTTATTATTAAAGTTTATAACTTTGCACATGCGTAATTACTAAAAAAGATGCAGCTAGGTCAAAAAATCTTGCCCCACTCCCCCAAGAAAAACTCGAAATGACGCGCCTGGAGAATAGTCAGATGTGCAGTGGCGGGAATATCAACTTACAAGTATGAAGGGGGTAGGACAGAACTTTTCTTGCGTTCTTTCGTAGGGCCTAGCGTTAAGGGGCCCGCCTCGTGGCACATGTGTTTGTGTGAGTGAGATATGGTGCTAAGGGCGACGTCGTGTGGGCCATACAACGGTGCGTCGCCTCTACGCTTAAGGCGTGCAGTCTTCGCGAAGAAACAAATTTCCTATGGGACGTTAAGTGGTGACCCTATTGTTTTATTTACGAAATCACTTTACTAAAGTCCAATGCACTATCCTTAATTGGTTTCACATGTATTCGGCTAGTATATTTCCACTATAGCAGACTGAAAATCCCGTTTTGACCCTTTTTGACGTGCCCTAAAAGGGGATTTCTAATACGTGTGTTGTCTTGTAAGTACTTAAGGGCAGTCGTCAGAAGTATGTGTTATTTTCGTAGGGAAACGGCGTGAACACACGTGGGTTAGTTTCGGTGTAAAACTTTTTCTTCAAACACGCTGCAGTGTGATTTTATGGCAACGAGGCGGGCCCCTTAATATAGTGGAAGAAACGCATCTCCCTTCGAAAAATAGCATATGTTTGCCGACATCTATCTTGTTCTGCCTCGACTCGCCTGTTCTGTCTGAACGCCCAAAATATTTTCTCAATTTACCACGTTACTTCTTTTACAGTTTGGTTGATTTGTCGTGCATTGTCAGTGTAAAAATACTACGGAATAAATTCAGTAATTTTTTTTATTCAGGGTTTAAGGGATGAATACATTTTTGTATGATGTTTATTGGTCTCTGTATAGAACGAATGTCTGCTTAACGCCTGGGGAGGGGGTAAGATGAATAAGACACGCCAACATCTTCTTTTAAGTACGCCTCTGCAGCTGTTTCATTATATTTGCGAGCAATTTCCTTCCGAGTGGAAAACATTTTGGTCTCTTTCACCCTCATATAATATGAGAGATAGAAGGAGGGGGCTACAGAATAGGAACAACTACAGTTATCTAACATTCGCGTAAATCCACCCTCCAATATAAATGCTCGAACTGGACATGTTTTGTGATGTAATGGAAACGAATGCTAATAAGTTACTGTTTTAAATAGTATTCTAAAGAAAGAAATGAGAAAAAACTGCTTGAGAATTACGTTTATTTTGTAACGTGCATAAGTTATTCACAAACGCTCATCAGAGACGGTTTTATGTTGACTAGAAAATTAAGCTACGGTCTAAACACACAAGGAACGTGTCGAAGATAATGTGAATGTATCAGTTGAAACATTTTACTGTCTGTGAATATTGGAACCGAGTTGAAGTGCTCGAGATTGTTCAAGAAACAAGAATAATGGACTTTAAAACTTTCGGGAAAACATAACAAAAAAAATGTGTGAACATTTTCTATACTTTTTGTGTCCATAGTCGTTATTTATTATAATTAGTTTTATATTTTTTTATGCAAGGGCCTTAGTGAATGGAAATCAGAAAAATTGATAGCTGCACGTAGTGTCTAACATAGTGGCAAGTGTGGTTGTGTGGTTAACTGCTTGAAGTTACATGACTTGACAACAGAATCGGTCGCTGCAACAGCATCTATGAGGCATTTCTCAGGGTTTTTAAATTTCACGCAAAAATTAAAATAAAAGCTTTACTTGTTTGTCCTAGCAGTAGTTGTCTGAGAGTGAACTTACGTTTAGTCGCGAACAGAGTAAAATCGTTTGAAATTACATTCCGCCGACCTCAAGGCATTAGTAGTATCCAGCCCCTTACTTACCGCAAGGAAGAACCACATTAACTATTTTGCGTTTTGTAGTTGTAAAAATTTCTGCTTTTAATGAGCTTAGCTAAAAAAATAATTAACAGGCATTTAAATTATAGATAATGCAACTTAAAATACGTTGTTAAAATAAATGTGCGCTGTATACAAAAATTGAATTTATGGCATTTGCGATTTCCTTTAAGGGGGCTGGTGCGCCAGTGCACGACATAACTTGTGCCCCTCGCGTATTATGGAAAATCATGGATTCATAATCCGGAAATGATACTTTCGTACAGCTTATTACATTACTACAAAGTCACAGACTGTAGTATTTTTGGAGATGTGATGGCAGATAGGAAAAATAAGACATTTTTCTTATCCGACATCAGTGCTAAAAAAAAAGTCGGTGACTATTTAATAACGTAGGAAGGTGTACAATAGTGTAATCTACGGATTGTCGAGCCTTGATTTTCTGTAATAAGCGAGGGGAAATTATTTATGTCGAAAATTGTGATAATTCTTTGCTTTGGCGTTTCAGCCCCCTTAAATGTCTTCTTTTTAGAAACAAGTAGGATGTTTTCGACTTTATTGATTTTAGAAAACCTTGTTAGATTTTACTCGACATTTCTGTTTCTCTCAGTAGCTGGCTAATTTTTAACAATATATCTTACTTTAATTTAATTTTTTTCCACAATTTTTTACACTGTATTTTTCTTTTCATGAAATTAAAGTTGTGATGGTAAAAGAAGCTCATATGAAAAAAAGTGCAGTAAAATTTGACGCAATTCGACTGGTATTACGGTAGGAAATGATGTACGTAACAAGAACACGTAAAACGTGTTTTATCAAACAAAGAACCTGCGCGCCATTTTATTTTTCTCAAACTCGAGTGGCAAGGTGCGATAAACCAGCTGTTGGCGTGATAAACGAGGCAAGGACGCGATAACAGCTGTAAACAATGCTGCTCGCTACAAATATTTGCTCATGTGAAGGAAATGAGTAGTACCACAAGGATCTTCCAGGTTTATTGCAGTCAACAGCCACGCGCGTACTCGCACGTAGCTGCAGATGTTCTCACGTTTCTGAACAGTTTATATGCGGTCCTGGATAAAGTGAACACTCAAGAAAACCCTCATAAAGTTCCTTTTTTAAAGTAGATTCTTTTCTTTCCGCGCGCATCTGCTAACGACAGTACTTGTTTAACCTCTCTGGACACGTCACTTGTGTAAGATAAATTGTGCAGTCGGTAGGAATATATATAGTTTTATAAAAAAAACAGTTAATTACTTATATGAAATACAATTATGTCGATTTCGGGTGGGTTTGTCTCGGTGTGGTGGTATTTAAACAGGAAAGTACATGGAACTATACAATTTCCTTGCGAACCAAACAAACAGTAAGGCAACTATAGTTAATGTTGAATTATATGCAGTAACGGCTAGCGACATTTTTCAAAGGTTAAATTTTTTGTGCTCACTTTATCCTGAACTCTCTATAGTCGGCTTCAACGGCGGTATTTTACTTCTCAAAGTTTACCTACTGTATACCATACAATAGTGTAGGGGCCACAGTTAGCGTAGTGAATATAGCGTTCGCCTAACACTAACGCGATCTTGGTTCTATTCCAGGGGCGATTTGGGGAGGGGACTTCACCTGGTCCACCCATTTCTTTCGCATTTGGAAATCTTGGCTGACGTGGCGAAGGCCCGCGGGTTATCTCGGGTTACTCTCGTTTCCCTGTCTCTTCACATTCCGTCTCTTCTGTATCGCAGGACTTACTACGTGCTAAACGCCTACATGTTGTCATCCAACAATCTGCCGTCGATGCCTTGTCCTAGGGCGGGTACCCTTCCATAAATGAGACTGATTTCCTAGATTTGTTGATTTTATGTTTGCTTGCTTTTAACAATTTAGAGCGAGTAGTAACATTAAGCACCACTCAACAGAATTTTTTAATTTAAGCTTAAGTGACATGATAATGAAATAAGTGAATAATTAGTTTATCTCCAATCATGATTACAACAGATTAAGAGGTATGGAAAGGTAAAAATAACTAGCGAAAGACTGGAATACTTAATCGTCGATAAAATCTAAACTACATCATAATTTGATAGGATTTTTTAGCGAAATAGATTTTCTATTAGCGGACGTTTATTTATATAGCACTGGGCGGTAGTATGCTTTGCTTTAGAGTAAAAAATTAAAAACGGTATTTAGAAAAATAAAGGACTGAAACCACAAAATCCATTAAAATGGAAAACTGTAATATTTATAATGTTTACTACGATAATTTCCAGGATCCTACAATAACCGAATGTCAAAAATGTTCACAGTTTGATTTTAAAACAATTGAACTCTCCAAAAACCCTGCGGAGTGATTTACGGATGTTGAAATTATTTTAAAATCAAAACGCAAATATTTTTGGATTTCTGGTTTTATAGAGTCCTGGAGTATTCCAGTCGTTCGCTCTATGCCTTACCTTTCCATACCTCATAAAACAAAGATATGTACACACGTGTGATCTGAAAGTAACTGGTGACTTATTCCTACTTAGCTTACTTTTCAAAAACGTTAAAATAGAAAGAAATTTAATTTAAAAGGCAATTTCAAGCCAACTCCCCCTTTACAGCGCTGCTTACCACTCGCCTCAAATACAGTACAGTGTGTTAGGAAATTCTTATTTTACAGAAGTATTCCACTTGTGCCCATTGTGGCAATATACAAAAAATAAACGCACCACGGACGAGGACGGAATGCCATTGTTCAAGACACCATATCAAATATCGTAAAGGACCAAAGATGTTAGAAGGTTCCAGATGGAGTATGTTGCCGGGAATTGTAACCAAACAAACGCTTGATGTGGCTGGTATCAATATGGCCGACTAATTAAAAAATTGAGGAAATATTAATTAGGAGATTTGTAAACAGGGCTAGAATATATAGTTTTCAACCTAAAACATCAATTAAAGAGCATAATACATTAATTTACCATAAAAAATACCTGTCTGACGTGTACTTTTGAGGATAAAGCAGTATGGTGGCTGGCAAATTTGGTGACTACCTCTCCCCCCTCTTTACTTCGTTCCCCTCGCCATCATTCAGACCTTACGCTACCCCCGTGCACGGTCGTAGAAATACAGGTCTGGACACTCGCCTATCTACCAATGCTATGGAGTTGACCCCGTTATGACTGAAAGCGCCACTAGCAATGAAGTGTTGTTTTAACATTGCAATATAGCGTTGTACTAGTTGTTCTCCTAGCAGCTCCGACACGAGTTTGCTCCTTGTAGTCCCATTTACGCAATGTTAAAACAACCCCAGAGCACGGTCGTAGAAGAGCAGGTCTGGACACTCGCCTATCTACCAATGTATTTTGCTTGACCCCCTTGTTGTTTGGCTGTAGTTCGTCAAGTTACCGAGAATATTGTGTTTTGTTGGCGCTTCAATTAATGCGGTCGGATTCAAACTCCGCCCACTTTACTCCATTTTTAAATTTGTAAAGTAAGTAAAGATTGCTGGAGCCTTTTCTTAAATTTGTGAGCGAAGGAAGTATTTCATAAATTGATAAAAAATACGTTTTGATAAATGGTTTATCTTAGTGGAAAGGAAGTGGGCGGAGTTTAGTCCGACCGCCCTAACTGAAGCGCCAATAAAACAAAATACTATCGGTAACTTTGTGAACTAGAGCCAAATAACAAGGGGGTCAAGTTTCCAGGCGAGTGTCCAGACCTGTTCTTCTACGGCTGTGGCTGCAACAAAATAAAATGTCTCGTGTTTTTCTTAAGAGTTTCCTACATTGTCCTTGTACAATACTTGACCATAGTCATTAAAACACTATTTCTAAGGCGTTCAAAATAGATAAAAACCACCTTTTTAGGCTGCTGTACTTCGAACAGTAATAACTCGAAGAGAAACGTACACTGAACTTTGCTACAGACGTACCGCCAATAAAACTATATGTTCATGGCTTAAAGTCCCATATTAAAAATGGATTGGAGGGAATCCTGCAGGCTAGTTCGGCGCTTGGCTCGTTGATGTGCGCTTCAAGATCGCCCTTACAGCTTCTAAGTCTCTTAACGCGCAAGTAAGCAGGGAATTAAGTTATTTAATATTGCATTCGATCTTTGCATTTTCCCTGCCCAGTACAAAAAGTATCTAAAAACCATTGAAAAATTATGCTTTAAATGAAAAATTTAACTACGGCGATCCGGGTTCAATTCCCGGCGGGGTTGGTCCCTGTATTTTCGCATGTGGGAATCGTGCCGGATGATGCCGCTGGTCGGCAGGTTTTCTCTAGGATCTCCCGTTTCACCCGCCAATTTCATTCCGGCGCTGCTCCATCCTCACATTATGTCACCCCTCACCAGCGCTAGAGACCTCGATGTTAAGCACTGACCAAAATCTCTTCACTGACTCATTTAACTACGTTATTCCAACAGGATGTGTTAGTATATCATGTCGACACCCAAACAAGGAATATTATACAAAAACGCCCGTAAACCGCAGCTATTCAAACCAGTTTGTTGAAAATGTTGCCTAATTACTAAGCCAAACGGAGTTGCTACAATACCAAATAAGTTCGCATTTTTTATACGTAACTTTTTGCACAAGCAAGTTATAATAGTTGTGGTATATCGGCATTGTTTGTCATAAATTCAACTTAAAATTTAAGTTTTTAAGTACCTGTACTGTGGTTTGAAATTAGAAATTTAAAATATAACATTGTGATATAACGTTTTTTTATGACTGCAGAATGTTGGCGCGAGTATGGATACATAATTACACTACCAATGAATAATAACTCTGTAAGCATTATACAATCATCCACACTTTAAAATCAATTTCTTTGCCACAGCAAAGTGTTTATATATGAACCAAAGGAAAAATCATTTTGCCGCAAAGATTTTTTTTCTTAGTGTCACAGTAATGGTAACAAACATTGTGTTATTATTTGGATAGTTCATTTGAAATCTTTATGGTAAATATAGTTGCGGTGTTTTCAACACAGTTTTTATGTTTACAACTTATAATCACTATCTTTTCGAGAAAGTAACTTGTGTTAGCATATTTAAAAAATGTGATACAGAATCTAGGTCTTCCACATTTGACATTTGCTTTGCTGTAATGATTGATTTGTTTACTCCAAACTAAATACCTTTGCGGCCAAGTTATTTAAACACAATGTCGTGCCAAAGAAAGTGTTTTTAGACTGCAATACGTGTTATTTTTATGTTACACGTTGCATAATAAACAGACAATAATTTTGCAGCTATAGCAATACGCAACACATAACGTAAGTTTTAACGTGTGTGTTAATGTTAATGATTTTCAGGAACCCAATAATGCATCTGTGGGAGCTTGTTATATCAAAATACTCACGTAAAACATCTAGCAAATTAATTTTTAAAACGTGCTATCGATGATGGTGAATATTTAATTCACTAACACAATCTAAAAATGTACAATTCAAGCTCATATAGCGACCAAAATACGTGGAAATCTGCTGATGTACGCGTACAGACGTGTTGTTTGCTGGTCTTGCACGGAGATGTCCAGTAAATGTCGTGTTTGATGCTTTTCTGTGAAGGAGCAGTGATGAAGTACGAGTTTATTGGCAGTAAAATGCACGTTGCTTGAATATTTTACTATGGCGAGGCAGTCTCGCCAGAGCGAAGCCCAGTGTGCCATTGCAACAAGACAAATGCACCCAGTGCTGCACTACAACTAGGGAACTATCACGCCTGCATTCTGAAACAGTCGTCATCGTGTAGCTGCATTACTGAACTCTATTTACACATTCGTTGAGGGTTAACAACCATACAACTATAGACTTTGCAATGAACACGTTTGAAAGCCGCTGAAACGTTGCCAACAACTTGCGATGCAGTTTTAAATTGATGTTTCAGCTAAAACCATTACTACACCACCTGGTGGAATGACAGGAACTGACCGGCTGACGTACGCCCTCCGTATAACAGGCCCTGCTCGTGTGCGGTAGTTTATATCTTTGGACAGGTTTACCGACATCTAGAAACAGTCAAAGGAACTGTGTTCTTGATATAATATAACCATTCTCCCATTCAGCGTCAGTTTTCAACCGATCTTGGAACCGAGGTGATGCAATTCTTTTTTGGATGTGTTTATATTATTTTAATGTTAAGTGTGTGGGAATAGCAAGCCGTTTCGAATTTGTGTTTTCCATCGTGCTTCTTGTTTCAGGTTCATTTCTGAAAATTTAATTTCGTTAAGTCAAGAATATGCGTTGGCAATTTTTTCCTGGCATAATTAGTCATGTTATAGGATGTGAAACCTTCCAAAGTTTGTAATAAATATTCTTCCTCAGACGTGTATACAAGGTAGACTAATACAGGCATTCCTTGGATACGCACTTTAAATAAGCACCCGATCTTTACGCTGTGTCTTAAACACTGAAATAGAAGTATTGTTGTAGGCACCATAATGCTGTTAAAATAGGAACAACGATCTTGTTTTGCTGTCGGTAGTAACCGGATTGTTCTTACAACAATGTGTTCAGTAGAAGTAACAATGTGAAATTTAATTGGAACTATGAAAATAATGTCGTTTACAGAACGTATTGCAACTTCTGCAGAACATATTGTTGTAATAACAATCCAGATATTACCGACAGCTAAACAGGACTGCTGTCCATTTTAACAACAGTATGGTACCTACAACAATACTTTTCTTTCAGGGAAGTATCCATAATTTCACGAATGATCATCATATTTTACCCCTCGAAAAGTAATACATTTTACATGACTGCTATCCTTCCCAAATTCGCCTATCGCTAAACCTATGCCTATAAGGCATTTGCCATCCGGTGGGGACTTACCTCTGTAGCTAGCGACAATGTTGCCATGTTGGCAATGTGACACTCGGTACCAATCACAAAGTAGCGTAACCGACACGAACGTTGAACGCCAATAATTGCCTTTTGGTAGGCTACGTAGACGACACTTTAACTGAAGAAGAAAAAAAGTACAGCTGAGCTGAGCAGTAACATGGGATTGTGAATGAAACATGAATTTGTAGCTTCTGTACGTGTAACATCCTTTTGACTTTAATCATTAAATTGAAAAACAGTGATGAAATAGCAACTATATTAATTACAATAAATCCCAACTCACAAATCATACTAAGTAATTTTTTGTATCCTTTTATGCTTGCGTGACACAGACTTGATTGCCAGGAAACTGATTTCAATGAAATCGATGCGTTTTTATAACTCACACAATACTTTTTTGGTGCATGAGTGTAAAGAGTTTGGGAATTCAACGTTTCCCTCTTATTTAGAATATTCTGGTAAAATTGGGATTCTCATCCACGAAACAGCCTGTTAATGACATCGGGGCCAATTGAGCGCACATTTAACTTAAAAATTATACGGGAAAATTAATGGCAAATATTTTCAGTAATGCTGTTATATTCGAATAAATCTTAATCGCATACTGATCGTGTAGTAGAGCATGTTATACGCCTGAAGTCAGAATTTTCGAACAGTCACGTAATTTTATAAACACAGTGTAGACAAGACAGTAAATACACTATTTACAAATAGATTATTCAGCATGTAAAACGTAACTTTTACAAAAAGAACCACGTGGACTTCGCTGCAGCGTGAGAAGAAAATCGGAAGCAAAATAGAGCAATCTTAGCTAAATATTATCGTCGTCTTTAGCACTAGTGTGTATAAACTTTCCACCACAGTGTAAATTTTTATTTCCTCATCATGCTCAAAATTTACGCTGTATTACTTCACTGTATAAACTCTCTGAATTTGGAAGGTAAAATTTAAAATTGCCCAAGGCTCATAGTGAAAAATTGAAACATGGAACTTAATGTTAGTATATTTTTACTACAAGATTTTGAGGCTAGATATATGCCGAGAAGTCTCATTAACTGAAATACATATATTTGTAGACAAATGATAGGTTTGAATGGCAATCAATTGTTTAATTTTTTTTTAAGCATCCGATACCGTAAAATTGTGCGTGTATATTTCAGTGTTCATACCACATTAGAAAATAATTACGATTTGTCATCCGTATGTTATTGATTTCCTTGGGTAAACACGGCGTAGTTTGAGAACAACACTTTATGACCTTAAACACGCGCCAACACACTATTACCGTCACAGAGCCAGCACCCCGCGGACAATGTTGCGTCATAGCTGCACTCTAAATAGGGCTCACTGCTGCGGAAATAGACTTGGCTTGTTAAGAATACCGAGCCTAATTGATAATATTGCTGGACTAGAAGCATCAGTGCCTTATCTAATCTTGATTATTCTGTAACAGTCTAATAACGGCTTGTGTTGTTCTCCCATGGGCGTAGTAGTCTCTCTGATCAAATAAAACTCTTATCAAACATTACAGATATGATAAAGTCGACGTGCGTGTTGATGAAAGCTGAGTGAAGTCTTGTATTTATAGTAAGTGAAATAATGGATCGTTTTAGACACGAATTTAAGTTACACCTTCCACGCACTTCATATACGTTGCCGTGTGTTCTTGGATACGTTACTTTACATGTGTCCATTGTGCTAATGTTCGAAAAGGAAAAAATCGGACTAGGTAAGAATGTCATTGTTAAGACGCTATGCTCATCAAAAACGCAGTTTCGAAGTTCTCCAACATAGCTAAAAACGGCCTTGTCATCTCAGACTGCAGTGCTTCAAACTGCAGTAATCCGTGTATGTGTAAACACTGATAGAGACCTGCACTCAACGTTGATACAGACTTTACACTTTATATATGGTCACAGCTTAAGGATATCCAAGTGAGGAAAAATTTAAATTATTTATTTGCATAAAACAATGATAGCTTGTTACTTGGTTGTACATTTTCCATTTACAAAAAAAAAAATATTAGCTCAGCCAGTTTTTTCCATAACGGCGTTTCAAAGTCAAAATGTGCATGTTTTAGTTCATACATCCCTCGAAAGCTAATTAGCATAATGAAACGAAATAATTCACTGTGAAAGTACATGGACCGGACTAGGACTATTAAGTATACAAAAACCCATTCAAACAATGTTTTGTATTTTTAAAAATTTTCTGAAATTTGAAGTTTTTTTTGCTTCTCTTAGGAAATTTTTTTTAATACCTAAATATATTGTATTGGGTATTTATTTACTTAAAGACCTAGCCCATGACATGTACTTTAACTGAGAATTTTTTCGTTTCATTTTGTCGATTTGTTTTCGAGAGGTGTATGAACTAAATACAATGCAAATTTTGACTTTGAAATGCCATTATGGAAAAGCTGACTGGGGGGAAATTTTTTATACTAGGAAAATGTATTCGCAAGTAATGTCTAAAAAATTAACACTGTTTCATTCAAATAAAAAATTATAATTTTCCCCTATTTGAACTCCTTTAAAAGTCCCACAGTAAAAACGGATAGGCGGGAATCTTGCACGCTAGTTCTGCGCTTGGCTCGTTGTGGCGATAGGCAGCCCTAATAGCTCAGTCACTTCCGAGCTTCTAACGTCCAGGTAGGCGGCGTCGTCGATTGTTTTTCGACGTGACACGATTACAATGTCAGCTTCTGAAACTCTCGTAATGGCCTGCCATGCTGTCTACTCCTCCAAAGAAGCCGCGGTTGTGTGGCAGTTAAACTTACTCGCTTCCTACCCACGGGCGGATCCAGAATGATACTGAGGGGGGGGGGGGAATATTTTTGCTAGCATCGCTTGGTCGATTTTAAGTGGGGGGTCTGGGGATCCTCTCCCGGGAAATGTTGATTTTAAGATGCAAAATGGTGCACTTTGTGAAGATTTTGAACGTTAATGTTTAACACACAGCAGTCACAAAGAGTTTACAGTCAGTTTCTTAGAATATATTGCAAAGTTATTAACACCTACTGCATTTTTAATAGTTTGAATAAAAAGTATAACATTTCTGAAACAAGGTTGGGCTCTTGGGGGGGGGGGGAATTCCACAATCCCCCCCCCCCCACCTTGTATCCACCGCTGTTCCTACCTCGACGATTCGGGTTCGACATCCGGTGGTGTTGCTCCCGAGTTTGGCATGTGGGAAACGTGGCGGGCGCTGCTTTTTTCTGTTCGGTTTTCTCGGGGCACTCCCATTGCACCCGCCCTTGCATTACACTGATGGTCTATACTAAATAACAACCGTACAATGTTTCTGAATTTCGTCTGCTTACGGTTAGCAGTTGGAAGATAAATTCGGTCGTAATGGCAGGTTCGTTCTTTTGTGTTTTAACGCTCATTACAAGAAGGTGAAATCAGCCAAAACTGTAATTTTCAACGTCACTTCAAACAATAAAATTCTACTAGGCAACATTACAGAAAGAGGAACACACAGCACTCTTATCTGTTAGGTAATAACATGATAAGGTCACAGATGAAAGCCTGGTAGAAGCGAGACAACAACGGAAAAATTGCACGCTAGTTCAGTGCCTTGCGCATAGAGGCTGCGATGTATCCGAAGAGCGAGTCGGGTCACCCTTAACTGCCCCTGCACCAAGGATGTGCAGAATACCTCTATAGGTCGTTCGGGATAATATGAGCACTAAAGATTTAACCTCCGAAAAAAATCACTCACGTTACTGCATATAATTTTATATCGACATTAGTTACCTTATTCGTTGGTACGCTTGGTAGCGAATTACTGTACCTAGTTCCGTGTATTTTACTATTTAATTTAAATGCAGCAATACTAAAATTAAATAAACTAAATTTGGTATATATATATATGTGTGTTTTATATAACTAGTGAACTTTTTAAAATCAAACTATGTATGTTCCTACTGACTGTACGATTTATCTTACACGCGCAAACATAAAGTGACGTGTCCAGAGAGGTTAGATATTTCCTTTTGTTAGTCTTTACGGGCGGAAAGATACGAATGGGACTGAAAATAGAAACTGAGCAGGGCATTTTTGAGTGCTCACATTATTCCGAACCGTCTATAACCAGACGGCACTCTGTTCGAGACACTTCGGGGTGTGAAGAGCTTCAACCTATGTAAATGTATTTGTAATCTGAGTTATGTATGCTTAGGAATAGTCGTTAAAGAACGACACACGCGCTTACGCCCATTCCAAGTCCTCTGATACGATGTTAAGTATTTTATTAGTTCTAAGATGAAAAAAAAAAAGTTCAAAATTTGGTGAAGAATTCTAGAAAAATAACAATCAAGGACGTGCATGATACACTTCTATTCATTACATAACGTCATAAATTGAATGGGTCGCTCACATCTGAATGTCTCGAAGAGGTGAGCTATCGGCGAGAAGACTGCATCAGTTCAGTGACCTGCGCTCTAGAGGCTAGTGTGAGGTGTGATATACATGCGGTGTCGTCCTTACTGCTTTCGCACTTTGTCTGGATGGCGCAAACATTGGTAAAGTGTGGTCGTGCTCCTATAAACAACTATTATAATCAGACCATACACTTTGGGTACGTGTATTACTAAAACTAGTTTACACCAACGATAACATTGTTAATAACATGTTTTTTTCAACAAAGTTACTAACAATGTTAAAATGTTAATGTTTAAAAATTGTTGACATGTTATCAACACTGTTGCCAACATTACCATTGTTGCCAACATTATCAGCAGTGTTGCCAACATTATCAGCAGTGTTGCAAACATTATCAGCAGTGTTGCAAACATTATCAGCAGTGTTGCAAACATTAGCAGCATTGTTGCACCCAACGTTATCAACGTATTGTTGCCAACGTCATCTACGTATTGTTGCCAACATCATCTACGTATTGTTGCCAACATCATCTACGTATTGTTGCCAACATCATCTACGTATTGTTGCCAACATCATCTACGTATTGTTGCCAACATCATCTACGTATTGTTGCCAACATCATCTACGTATTGTAGCCAACATCATCTAGGTATTGTTGCCAACATCATCTAGGTATTGTTGCCAACATCATCTACGTATTGTAGCCAACATCATCTACGTATTGTTGCCAACATCATCTACGTATTGTTGCCAACATCATCTA
>PNEQ01105646.1:12775-35873 GCA_003012365.1 Medauroidea extradentata | reverse complement strand
CTCAAAATAATAATAGCCTTCTCTATAGAGTAGTTGCTAACTACAACAAGTTTAGTAATAATCTTGATTATTGTAATCCAAATATTAAACTTTAATTACTTGTTTTATTTGTCTTACTATGCTTATTTTAATTTTGAATTTTGGCTGTGTCTCTTGAGTGTGTAGGGACACTGTCATGTCAGCTGTGATCTCTTTCCCCACCGCACAGTGCCCTGGGAGGCAGGCAATCCGCACCAGGGCCCCCTCCGGTGGGGGAATCCACCGGCTGTTGATTTCACCTACACATGTTTTCTTGCTTCTTGATTTGTTCTGTCCCTCAGTTTCATTCATGCTTGTTTTTCCGTTTGGTATGTATTGTATGTTTGTTTTTTTTTTCTCATTTTTCAAATGGGGTTGCTTCACTGGGGTGGGACTGGCTGCGGGGGGGAGGGGACCGAAAAGCAGTCCCGAGGGTCCTCTCCTCTGCCGTGAGCTCGACTCCATTCCCGGTGACAGTGCGCTCCCTTTGTCCAATGATTCCTTGTTTTCTTTCTATGCTGTTGTTGTCTTAATTATCTTTTGTTAATTTTTATTTTTTATTTTTTATGTTTATTTTTATGTTGTTTTATGTTGTTTTTTGTGGTTTTTATGTTGTTTTTTTAATGTATTTGTGTTCCCCTGACTGTTGTTTGTTTATGGGGGTAAAGTTCAAGGCCTTTGGGCTGTTTTTGCCCTCTGTAAATTTGTTGTAAATTTGTTGTTGTTGTAAATCAGTCCTGGACTTGCATGGTTAATGCAGTGCTTGTCTGATGGCAACACAGACACTTTTACTCAGTACTTACATCTGTGTGTCTTGTCCCTGTGTATTTTGTTTTAACAGCTGGGAAATGTACTAGGCATATTGTCATGGTTAACAAAGCATTTTCATGCTCCTGTTCACCACTTTGTTATGAACACTCAGTTACCAAATCACCTCTGTTCACTTTAATGTGTTTGGGAACTAATTAACAGGATTTGATAACCAGATGTTCATTATTGTGTGTTTGATGGTAGTTTTCAATTGAAACGTGCCCAACATTACATACTTTATTTGTAAAAAGTTTTTGAAAGTCAAAACCATCCCTGGAACCAAATGCTTTGATGTGGATCAAAACTTGACTTAATTTCCATTTCAGTGAAATCAATTGAACACTTGTCACCAAGTCTCAGTTCTTTATAAACTCACACATTTCTTTTGAGAATCGCTAGTTTTTTGGAATTGTTGAAATAATTAATAATATTATACCCGAGTTAAATTCAAACATCCATATGGATTGTCGTCATTCCACTGGCCTGCAGCTGGATAAGAGAGATGTAATGTTCCGCTACATAATATTTTTACTGTTGTTAGTGTACAAGCAACTAAAAGTAGTGGTAGGATGTGGCATTTCCTACAAAAAAAGGTGCCCTTTGCTGAAATTCAGTTCAAGAAACATTCCAACTCTCAAGACTACAGAAATACCATAGTTAAAGGAATAATGTAGAACCTACAAATATGAATGAGTTTGCAGAGCTGCAGTTTGTTAAATACTGTATTAGCATTTCCAACTTCACAATTTTCCCACTAAAAATATCCTTTTCCTAAAAGTAATTTTTTTGCGGAATGCACTTTGTTATAAAAAAAAATGTTAAACAATTTATTTGCTGAAATTTTAATATTTCAAAAATGAAACAGTGTTTCATGTTTGACAAAACAGGGGGGGGGGAGGGGAGTTAGTTCTCCCTCAGGAAAATTTGAATTTTAAGGTGAAAAATGTTGCAATTTAGATGTGTTCCTGAACAGAAATACTGAATATTAAGTTGGAAGATATTTCTATATTTTGAAAGATGTAATTAAGTGAAACCCAAAAAGTGAGAGTGTGTGTGTGTGAGGGGGGGGGGGGGGGGGGGAGAGGCAACTGCCCCTGCGATTCTGGCACCACTGAGCACAAACCAACAAATTAGACCTTCTGTAAAAAAACCTATAAGGAACATATAAGAAAAAAATTTATATTGCATTTTACTTCAGTGAAAGCTACACAAATATTAAATGTCAACATCCGTATCAACGGGTGACACTTTCACTTTCATAACATAATGGGTGGATCCACATGGAATTAACCACAAAAAAAAATAAAAAATAAAAAAAAATAATACTAGCCAGGTGCATTTGCAAATATGCTAGTAGTGTTGCAACTATAAAGTATTGATTGCATTTATTATCAAAATGATCTTATGAATATAACTACTGGAAGTGTGTGAGAAACTGGTGCACCAAAAAAACTAACTTAAGGTAATGGTATTTACTTTAATAAGGCACATCAATAAAATGCAATGAATTCCATAACACCTTTCTAATTTTTTCCCCCCACAAAATCTACAAGCAGTCTGAATTTCCACATATTAAATGACACATATAGCCATCATTTCTAGGTCTGTGGTCATTAGTCAGCATGTTTTAAAAATATAATATTCTACATAATTAAGTTTTTACAGAATAAACAAATATCAAATGTAATTACAGTATTATGTAATTTTTATTGGACTTTACGTCTTATCAACACTAAGGGTTTTAGAGACTGTTTCATGCCACTTTAAACAAGGGCAGGAAATGATAAAGGAATTGGCCGTGGTCTTTAAGGAACCATCCTAGGATGTGCCAGGAGCAGTTTTAAGAAACAATGGAAACCAAAATCAGAATTGCCAGAGTGAGGAATCGAACCTGGGGTTCCCTGAATGAGAGTCCAACATGCTAAAAGTTGCACCACCTCACTCGGTGCGAAGAATAAAATCATTAGACACTAACATGTAGGTAAAAAATTTACACATAAGTGTTTACAATCAATGTTTATTTGCAAAAAAAACTGTTAGCACAGGTTAAATAAGGCTGCCAGACCTGAAATTACAAAATATTACAATTTTCTAAAAACATGAAAACTCATATGTCATGGATCAGAAATAAATCTTGATTTAGAAATAACATATACATATGTTACTCTTTATTCCGGGATTCATTTTTTAAATAGTCAATGCTCCACTTACTGGAACAATATTTCTCAACTTTAAAAATTTCTATAACTAGTCAGATACTAAAATTCTAATTGTAGTTTAAACATCAAACATTCAAACATGCAAGCATTGTACTTGCTACAGTAAAATTTTTAAAATACAAATATTGTCTATAAAAAACCACTGATTAATTACAAGTTTACATAACACAATTATGACATTAACAATTTTTTTTATGAAATGTTGTAATGCAAGGGCAGATATGTGAAGCACATTACATTAAATAATGATACCTTCAATTCACAAAGTAATGTTTACCACTGATAAAAAAAATTATTATTTTGGCTTATTTCTCTCCATACTTCAAGAATATTTTAGAAAATTATTAAGGGGTATGGAAAGGTAAGATGTCAAGCAAACGACTAGAATACTCAATTGTCGATAAAATGTGAACTACTTATAATTTGAAGGGATTTTTTTGCTGAGTAAATATTCTGTTAGTGGACATTTATTTACATGACACTGGGCAGAAGTTTGCTTTGCTTTCAAGTAAAAAATTTAAAACGGCATTTAGAAAAATAAGGGATTGAAACCACAAAATAAATAAAAATGAAAACTGAAATTTTTATAATTTTTAGTACCATAATATCAAGGACTCTTACAATAACTGAATTTCAATAATATTCACCTTTTGATTTTAAAATAAATTTACTATCTAAAAACCTCTGCTTAAGTGATTTACGGATGGTGAAATTATTTTAAAATCACAACACAAACATTTTTTAATCTCGGTTATTATAGAGTCCTAAATATTATCATACTAAAACATTATAAAAATTATTGTTTTCCATTTTTATGGAGTTTGTGGTTTCAATCCCTTATTTTTCTAAATACAGGTTTTAATTTTTTACTCGAAAGCAAAGCATACTACCGCCCAGCGTTACATCATTAAACGTCCACTAACAGAATATCTACTCTGCAAAAAATCTCAATAAATTATGCTTAGTGGCTTAGATTTGATTGACAATTGAGTATTCCAGTAGTTCGCTCGACATCTTACCTTTCCATACCCCTGAACATACATATTTCGACAGCCTGAATTACGTCATATACCAAAACAATCATTTCTCTAAGTAACATATGCAAACTTCCACTATAAGTTCGCTGTAGATATAAGCTGCCTTAAAATGGATAAACAAAATAAAAGCAAAAAAAATATATGTATATATATATATATATATATATATATATATATATATATATATATATATATATATATATATATATATATATATATATATATATATATATATATATATATATATATATATATATATATATAATTTTGCAGAAAATAAAGTATGTGCCTATCAATATAAAAACTAAACATAAAAAGAGAGAGTTACACTAAGACACAGTCCTTAAGTAAGCATGACTAGAATAAGGTGAAAAATAAACAAAAAATTGTTTAACACTAGACCATAACTGCCAAAAAAAGCACATGTACATACAATACTGTAATTCAGAAAATCTAAATTTTAACACAAACAAAATATTTACATTTGTACACTTATGTACAGCTCGTATGTTACATGTACATAATGCTAAATATTAACATTACACCACAAAAAATATCTGAGTACCTGTTCCTCAATTCAACTAGTCATAAACAATTATAAAACAAAACCTGTAAAATTAAGTCATATTCTGTTCCATCATTACCAGTTATGAGAGAAAATTTGTCTCTTAACAACATTTTACCGTAAATCTCACACTATACAAAGTATTGTTTCAATTTTTATATTCATATCAATTAATACCTAAAAATTAAGTATTATCAACCAATCACCCAATTAAAATCTACACAAATACAGAACTGTACTTTAAAAATTAGTTAAAAAACCAACCTTATTAACATTCAGCACAAATTCAGTTATCGGCAAATATTTTGGTACTTCACACACAATTTACGTTTCGATGAAGTCTATGCAGTACACACCTGAAAAAATTGACACTCCATTTTCTGCACATGTACAATATAAATTTTTTTTATAAAGAACACAGAGGCCAACTGCATTATAAAAATAAAATTATTCTACAGGATATCCTGAGTTACGTAAACAAAACAATACATATAATACTGTGACTGCTTAGGTCTCGAGTATTATTTTTCTTCAGAAACTCTTACAGACTAGTGTACTCAATAATAATAAAATTGGACAAATATTACATCATGCTAATTTTTTTTCATGAAGTGCATGAAAATCTGCCTGGGCAGAACTGTATTTACCTATCAAGGGTTATTATTTATAATTAGCTGTAGATTTTAAGACTTGGTTCATATTAAGAAACGAGTTGGAAAAAATTAATAAATTATTTATAAGGCAGATACTTTTTAGACAGAACCAAAATGTTTGAAATTTGAAGATAATATATATCTTATTATTGTTGTACAAATGAATACAAACAATGGGTCGACCAGTGATGCAAGCTTGTAAAACAATTTTTTAAGAACAGTACCTTTAATAGTTTTCAGCCAAGTACAGGATAGTTATAAAGTCCGTGAAAAAACATTTAATTAAATTGGTACAGTGAAATGGCTAAGAATAACGTAACAAATTATAAACTACATGAAAGAAAAACACTCAAAGTTTTTTATGAAGTTAACACCAAAATGCTTCACCCCATTACCACAATTTGGTACGAGATTATCTGAATAAGACGCTGCCACATCGCTGGATAGGCCGTGGGGCGGCCGCTGAACGAGTTCTCCTCCCGTGGCCACCACGATCGCCGGACCTTACGCCTTGTGATTTTTTCTTGTGGGGATACATCAAGGATAGTGTTTATGTTCCACCTCTACCACAGAACCTTGAAGTCTTACGACATCCCATCGTAGCAGCTGCTCTTACAATCACTCCTGATATGCTGGGTCGGATATGGGCAGAATTGGATTATCGATTAGATGTGTGCCAGGTGACGAAAGATGGACACACAGAACACTTATAACTAGTGTAAAAAAATTTTTCAGAGTTTTTCTTTCACGTAGTATATAATTTGTTACGTTATTCTCAGCCATTTCGCTGTACCGATTTAATTAAATGTTTTAGTGACTTTATAATTAACCTGTATAGTGCACATAAAGCTTATGACCACAAGCATCGGAGTGGGCAGCAAGTCAAGCAGTATTATCATTACAAGAAATTATATTTGTTTTTTCACAATCACACTTCAAGATTAATGCTGTCCTGATATTTCTGAGTTTCTGACAGCTATGGTTCTTCAAGTAATTTGATATTGTCTTGAACAGCATCCATCTGCTTGAAGGTTCTACAAATCTAGACTGTCTCATTTTATTGTGTAGTTCCGTTTCCGTTGCCTCTGTGCAGTTAAGATCAAACCGTAGAAGTTGGCTTCACTACAAAGCACCCCCCCCCCCCACCAATCATTGGCCGTAACGAGCTTGTGAATTACGAATTACGTACTCTGTACCATATTTTACCAACTAATCTGGGTATAATCATTTTCAGTTTTCTGCCCACTTTCCTTACAGATAAAACACCTATTTACTTCTCATGCTAGTTGATAATCCAAGGTCAATAGGGGTTTGTCATAATCTATTGCTTGCTTCCTCCCTCCCACAATATTATCAGCTATGACTGCAGGTCATTTTAATATTTTCCAGGAAACCAGTGGCTAATTTACTATCACTAGCTTCTCTAAATATGTACACTGCATTATATTTTACCACATTCTCAATTTTTAAACTCAACCATGCTGATCATACATAAAACTACCAAAATTGTTACCAATTGACACTTGGTATCATGTTCATAGCTTGTGTTTTGGTTCATATCAACACAGAAAGTCCTATATTTACATCGGGGTTAGGCTCCTGAAAACAGCAATGCAAATTGAAACAACCTAAATTGAGTCAGAGCAGCCACCCACAGCATACAATCAAACCTTTTTGAAACATAAGAACATCAACTCTGGCACGCAAGAATAGATTAATGAAATTGTGCAAGAATGGATGAACGTTATTCTGAATCAGTGACTATTTATTTTGAAAAATTGTTCAATGTAAAGCTGTATACATAAAACAATGATTTACTGTACTTTATAAACTTGCTTGGCATTCAGAAACATGCCACTTAATACTTATTACAACATAGAAAAAAAGACAGTCTAACAAATTCCTTGATTTATTCATATTTGATATCTAATCAAAGCAGTAAGATTTTTATAAACCTATGTAACTTCAATACGATTAACTCATCATATCTTCAATTTGTCTGTGGGTTTATTTTGCAGCATAGCTGTCACTGTAAATAATATTTTACACTAGTTTCTTATCAGTTTTAGTGTTAACATTTAATATCAATACAGTTTTATTCCCAAAATTTATTAGCAAAAATTGCCAACAATTATTATTTTGTTATAATTATATTCTGGGGAGCTTATTCTGAGTTTCTGTTTCCTACGAAAAAAGTTGTTACTGTGCGATAGTCGGTTCCAAACGACTGTTTGGTATTCTAAGTTTAAAACGGGGGTCGTTTGACGTCACGAGTCCGGTAGGATCTTACCAAATGCTCACGAGCAGTTGGAAAGGGTAAATTTCGTCGGTGGTCACAATGGTGGGTACATGGCAACGTTTTAGTTATATAAGCTATACTTATACATGGAAAGAAAATTTACTGCAACTGTCATAATAACCACAACCATTGTCTTATTTGTGAAATGTGGGACAAGTCTCTTCTACGGGATATTTAGCAACCTGAGAAAATGCTGAACAAAACAATCCTTTAGCAAATACATGTAAGGAAATTAAATTTTAAATAAATAGCTGGAAAACAAAAGACACATATATTTGATAATCGTTAAAAATATAATTTTAATTGTTTGAAGGCCTTCGCAGCCAGTTAATTTGGCTCAGTTGGTTGCGACGTGAGCACGTCCAATACGTAATGTTTTGATTCGTGGTTCAAATCCCGGTCACTCCAAGATTTTTTTTATTACTGTTTAAAATTATAGTTTACATGTGTAGATAATGAACTTCTTTGTTGAATACTTAACTGTGTTGTTATAACATTGCTTTTACGTGCACGCACAAAGACATAGACCTACATACACATCTATGTTTTTTTTGCCCGCAACTTCTTTCGCGTGGTTTCCAATTTTGGAAAATTCCAAATAATGGGACAATATTGAGTAAATAATCATTAATGACCATTTTAGAAACACTTATAAGTGTTTCGCTAAATTTTTTGTGTTCTTTGTTCTGCTTGCTCTCTCACTCTATTTTGCCACCCCCTCCCTACCTCCACGGTACTATGTAAAAATTTCTGTCAGTAATCTTCGTGGGTGCACTCATAACCCACCTATCAGATGCTATCGGACGAATGATATAGGAATGCATATGCTATGTAAAAGAAAATAATAATAATAATAATAATAATAATAATAATACTAATAATAATAATAAACACGCATACATTTTTTTTCCTCCCATGAATAGTCTATTGGAAACACTTGCACATGTCTGAAGTAAAGAAGTAATTACAGTTATTTTACCACAGTAAAAAAAAAAAACTAAAAATGCACATATTTGTCAATAAATACTGTAGCCTAAGTTTTGAATATTTAGTAAACTCAATAAAAAAAATATATCTAGGATGCTATCCGTACAAGTTTTGTAATTATTAAGTACTAAAATATTTATGTTGGTTAGCAATCCACTTCATTCTGTCAGATTGTATAATAACAGTAAATGAAGTTAAACAAAAAATTCTAAATGAAATAAACAATTTATTACAAAAGCATAAGTCATGGACGATTACAACACATAACATAAAACAACTTAAAAAAAGTAGAGGGCCGATCGAGATTCGAACCACAGATCCCTACTACGACTAAAAACTAACACCCGCGCTAGACCACTCCGCTACCGCTACAAGACGAGAGGTTCGTCCAAAAAGAAAGTACGTGAACAGTGCTTTGGTATTTAAACGGAAAACATTCAAATATGTATTATTGCCCGTTTGAGCCGAGGAAATATTTTTAAGTTATCAACATTAATATTATCTATCATTTGACACTTGCATAGGTTCATGAAAACTCCTAAAATTGAGAAAAATGGTCATATACACCTGAATATTGCAGTGCCCGCCATCTTGGCACACTGCTTGAAAAAGTCGTTAGGACCGAAGATACCTGAACGCGCTGGCCCTCGTACCGACTAAAACTTTGAATACGGATTTTGTGGACTGGAAGGGAAACTACTTTTTCAGTAAGCAGCGGCACAGTTGCTTCACACCGACTATCGCTTCGTACCCACGAAACTCAGAATAAGCCCCCTGGTCTCAAGGTTGAAACCACCAAATTGTATAATATAAACACACTTTCCTTACTTCATTCATTATACACTTTTCAGTACGCCTATACATTAATTTTACACTTGGAACCAAAGAACTCTTTGAATCTGAATAACCAGATGACCCATAAGTGTGCGAGAAAAAATATTACGTAGTAAATATAGAACAATTCATTTAATTATTTTTGCTCTGTTATAATTCAGTAATGAAGCACTACAGTATTCTGTTCATATTTACAATATAAAACAATTATACTTCAAAACAAGTTGCCAGGCCTTTCATAAACCAGTAAGCTTCCTCTTCCCTAGAACATTATAATACTTTAGTTAATACAAAAATCTGGTAATCAGAACGAGCCATATTAGTATGATTTGGCACAATTATACTGTACATTAAAAATAATTATTGTGAGGGAGGAAGTAATACCTCGAGTAATCCAATATAAAATACAGTACTGTACAATGTACTATATATGTAACAGGACACTGCGAAAATGTAAGATATTTATAAAGTTTTATTTACTGTCATATTGTAAGCATTTATTTTGGTTAGTGTACACTGGGAACATTATACTACCGTATTTACCCACATGACTCACACATATTTTTGTTTAAAATTACAGTAAAAAAGAATGGTGCAAGAGATACACTAAACTCATTGCACCATAGTGTAATGGTATGCCTACAGTGTATCCGTCAATACGTACTTCTGTGCTTGGTACCTTTTACATTATTTATCCACGTTCCAACACACATTATCAATCCTCGCAAACCGACACATTTCCATGAAAATTAAGTCTGTAAAAGTCAGCGTGTCTTAGCACAGCCTGTAGCTAAGTCGTTACACTTCATGTCACTTTATTTTTACTGTGGGCCTAGCAAGTACAGAATTAGATAAAGCACAGTGACAGGTGCTGACATTAAGTGGATTGGCATTCAAGTGTTTTTATGCAAGATTGCGAGATGACACATAATATGTTTCGTACATCCACAGTGACAAAACAATCAAAAAATATTACCTGAAGCAGATGTTATTAATAAACATGCAGCTGGGAAAAATTTGCTGTGTACAAATTGTTTACACCAGACTTAAGGAGAATAAATGACAACCTCCGATTGTGGTGACAAATGTGCATCTAAAGGTGCCAAAGCTAGAACTGTATCCAGCATTCGAGATAAACCACTTCTTGGGTTCGTCATAAGTACTGAACTATGCTTCCTTGACAGTTTACAAATTAAGCACAAAATGGTGTGACAGAAAACTTTAAATCAAGTAGAAAATTGATTCAATGATTTGTGGAAAGAAATGATTTGTCCACAAAATGTCACTATGACTACGCAGACTTTGCAGACGTTTCATGTGATAAAGCTGCCCAAAGAGCGCACATACTATACTTGTTTTCCAAAGTCAGGAACACTGACCAAGACGTCCATGTATTATAAGATGCCAAAGAGACATTACCACCAACATAAAAGGTGTGAAAACTTTGTTTAGCTGGTGGAAGCAATAAAATAAATGTGCACAGTAATGCTGGTAAATTTTCCTAACAGAAAAAAGTTGCTACACAAATAATTTTTAAAGCAAAATCACTCCCTATGGATGAAAAAATGTTCTCGTGGTGGTGGGGCTGTAAGAACATACAAAAAGGGGGTGGATGGACAACAGAAAGATAGTAGACTAGATTAAATGTAACACCACAGAATCCTAACTTCTGGCATATTACAGTGGAACATATCTGTGGTTGGAGGTAACATTGGTTCAGAGATGCTCACACTTATATGAGGTGATGCAAAACAAGGAAGCAATCAAGTGACCTTTTAAAGCATGCTTCAACCCACCTTAGCTGGTGAGCGAGAGACTTTGG
This sequence comes from Medauroidea extradentata, assembly GCA_003012365.1. NCBI lineage: Eukaryota > Metazoa > Arthropoda > Insecta > Phasmatodea > Phasmatidae > Medauroidea > Medauroidea extradentata. The sequence goes on along the minus strand of PNEQ01105646.1, from coordinate 24,629 downwards.
TCAGTGCTAAACATCAAGGTCTTCAGCACTGGTGAGGGATGACATGAGACGAGTATGTAGCAGCATCGAAATAATAGGGTGGGGGAAACGGGAGACTCCCCATAAAAATCGCAGACCAGCGGCATCGTCTGGCCACATGCAAAAAATCCGGCAACTGACCCTGCTGGGAATCAAACCCAGATCGCCTAGACAGAGGAATGGTCCAACCATTCTGCCACAGCGGCACCTACCTTAGCTGGTTTAGTGGCCCTCTTAGCTCAGACAGTTATGTCTGTATAAAACCTTGAAATACAAGTGTATTTACCACCAATAAAAATGAATGATTGCAACAAAATTACATATATGTATCCCTAATCAATGGACAACAAGAATTTACCAATCTACTATAAAAAAAAAAAAAAAACATCTGTCACAAAATGAAAGATGCAACAATTAACCTCATTATTTTCACTTGTCTAGTAGTAATGTGTAATGCAGTTATATACAATGTTGCCTGTTAGAAAGGATAGCTTCAAAACAAGGTTTTAACTGGTTATAAGAAATGCAAAAACTAATTGTTGAAATTTCTTTGTTTTTCTCTTATTTCTGAAAATAGTATACATTTTTATATGAAAAAATAATGCTACATCATACATGTTTTAATTACTAGATATGTTTAGAATAGTAGCTTAAAATTCCCAGCAATTCTATTAAGATATTTTTATGCACTTTTAATTTCTACTGTACAAATAACATACAGTAAATTAAAATTAAAAAATATGTATATATACACATAAACAACTCGCATGTGAAACATTCTACATTAGCAGACTACATGTTCTACCATTTTAATAAATACGTACTGTACTGACGTTTAAAACAATGAACTTCAGTAATATACCTTGTGCAATAAAAACAAAACTTTTGACAAGTAAAACAGCTACACTAGATTAATGCTGTTCATTATGGTGAGAAAAAAATATTGAAGTAAGCTGCTACAATTCTAATAAATCACAATTTTCACTGCTTTGGCCAAGAGCTGAAACATATAACCAGAGTCTATTGTTTAGCATCTGCAATTCAATACAGCATTTAAGAATACTGTAGTATTATAGCTATCCAACACTGCCACCATGTTAAATGACTGGTTCGTTAGACCCAACAAACCTTCAAGGCCATGATCCATAATATCTACTGCTTCAACAGTAATTAAGTTTTTATTCTTATAAGAGGGTAGATATAAAAAAACAGCTGCAGAATTTTATTAAAAACTGCTTCTATTGTGTAATCTAACTTTTTTCAGACAAAAAATTACATATATTTGGTTCATTAATGAAAACTTTCTTATCTGCATAATTATCTGAAACCACTGAATGTTTAGTCTTGAAAAAATTAAATAACCAAGTAGACACTGGTTTTAACAAAACTGTGCAAACTGTTTTGCAATATCTGCTCTAGTTTAGAAATAGAAAAATAATGATCATATAAACAGTAGAAATGCTAGATCCATGGTCTTAATGGGAAATAAATGCCAAGTTGTTTCTCATTAACATTCTCTCAATATCATTCTACTTTCATGCAATATTTATCATATTCTTTGTGCAGTTTTGTACCTAAATCCACCATTTATGTTTTTCTTCCGAAATTAACATTCAAAGCTTCTAATGGTTTTCAAGAGATGGCACGTGAGTAATTTCCGAGTTCTAAGGTATTGTGCACCATTTTAAAACTAGGAACAAGTCTTTCAGCTCAGTCTATTATGTCTATAAGTATACAAAGTTGTTCTGTGATTGTGTAAAGACCAAATAGCAATTAAAATTATTCTTTTTGTCCTTGGAAGTTGATTATCTGAGGGTGCCGAAACAAACGTAACACTTCATGAATGCATTAAAATACTGTATGAATTTATGTTTCCAAAGGATGAGAAAAAATTCTTCTTAACTTGTAGGCTATTCTGGATAAAATGAGCACTACAAAGATCAAACTTCAAATAAAAATCACTAGCACTTACAGCATATAATTCAAAATTATAGGTGGTTTGAGACAAAGTAAATACTCAAAAATTCCCTGCTTGAAGTCTCTTTTCAGCCAGTTTGTTTTGCATCTTTCCGCTGGATGTAAATATAAGCACTGCCATGGGCTTTTACTTACAAATGCTTGTACAATGTTTACATATATATTACACTGCTCCAAAAAATAGTATACACAATATCTACCCATTAAATACACGGGTGTTAAACAATTACTTTAATCATTAGTAGTTTTAGGAATTATAAATGCACAGCTACTAATTAATGTAAATATAATAAGAATTTCTGTGCATCTACTTTAACTTATACGACACATACTATTGGCACTACACTTCATGTAAATACGGTATTGCGCGGTATTAGCAGGCATATAAGATGACTATTTTTACATATTTTCGGCCTTCAAAAATTGCTACTCGTCTTAAATGAAGGTGCAAAAATTTTTGGTAACCTAAAAATGGTTTGAAAGGTAAGCTGTAAGCTGTGGAGTTGTATGATGTTTCAAAGAATTGCGTTTTCCGTCACAAATAAAAATAAGTGCCCTATTTTTTAAAATAAAATTTACGGTATGAAATTTTGATGAACGTCATTCATAACAAAGGACACGTTTACATTGCAGCAAAGCGGCGATCGATGCAGTTGGAGCGCTTGCCTAGATCCTTTGTCTCACCAGCCCACAACTCTCGGGCGGAGAAAACGAGGATCTAAACTTGGATCTAGATACCGTACCACACATTTACTTGTCTACTGTCTGGTGCTAGGCTTGCAGACAGCAACAGCGCACAGGAATGTGATAACCTTGCAAGTAGCTGTTGTAGCCCGGTGTTGCCAAGTCGCGCACGGTTGCCGGCAAACGATGATGTCACCAGCAACGTGTGCCGCCGCCGTACATTTCCTTGGCTCTTGGGCACCCGGAGGGCAGTACTAGCCAATGTTATTCGTTTATGTGAATCCTATGATGTTTATACAACAGTAATAAATTAATTAAAAATACTTAAACTAAGTCTTTAATGTTTCTGGCAAAGGGAAAAAATATTTTTCTGTCGGGAATTTCAAAATTAATAATTTACTTATTTTTAACAATTTGTAGGTTCAAAACCATGACTTGTCTTACATGTGGTGTCGTCCTATATGCCGGCAAATACGGTATGTGTATATGATATTCAAATTTGAAACACAAAAACAGTCACCAACAAACACAGGACATAATAACACACAGTAATCAAAAAAATAATTTTCTGTTCCATTCTACTACCGTGCACAATGCCACTGCACTTACAGCAATAATAAGTAAGGCCTTTTCTTCAAGTGCAAAACAGATCAAAAATTGCTCTTTCGTAATTATATGTACAGTAAAACCTCTTTATAATTACTCAGTTTACTACAACCACCTCTCTATAACAACCTTATTCTAGGGAACCAAGAAAATCGAAATAGGGATTTTACTGTATTAATAAAGACCACCTCTTTAAAACAACCCAACTCTTGGGAACTGCGAGGGGTGGTTATAGCAAGGTCCTACTATAGTTCCAAGCACAAATGCTGACCATTGTAAAATATAACAATTCACAGAATAGGTACCAATAACTTCACATTATTTGACAATGGTATCCATAAACTGCCATTTCTAGTACTTTTAAATGTGTTATAAGAAACCACGTTATTTGCTCAAAAAATTAACTTCTCAGTGAACAATGTCTAGCACGAAGCTAACTCATGCCATATGTCTGTGAATTCTGTGTGCTCACTTCATCGTTAACAGCCTATAACAATGGTTGCCTAACGCCTTGTATGGTTGGCAGCGAATTACCAAATATTTTTCCACATATTTTGTTACTAAAATAAAACAACCCCAAATCAAAATGTAATCAAATTTACATGCTATTTTATGTAATTTATAAACTTTCTTAACTACATATTTAAGCACCTATCTACCGCACAATTTAAACTCCCTTCATGAAAACATAAAGTGAAGTGTCCTGCTGTTATCAATTTACCACTATGTTTATAATCAACTAGCACCCAGTTCATAATTTCACCAAGCGATGGTATGAACTATTTTTGTTCCAAATGTGTATGCACAGATCATTATTTGTGGTATTATAAAATAGTGTAAGGTAATTTCATCACACACCCGTTTAGTGATAGAACAATTTGTGTTTTAATAAAATTGCCAAAAGTCTTAAAGTTACAGCTTTTTGTGAAATGTTACGTTTTAAGACTGACAGACTTTGCCTTTGAAAATAGCAATTAATTAAAAACAGCTCAAGTTTTTTCCCTTCAAATACATTTTTTTCATTCTCTTTATGATTAATATTCATATAAATTATCAATGGACAACAATTTTTCCAATGAATGTATAAAATGTACACCCATATCTACATGTTTTAGGTTTCTCAAATATAGGCCAATGAATGAAGGAAAAGCCAACTTCCCCTCGAAAAACTTGAACTAAAATATATTTTAGTGAACATCTGCGGAGAAAAAATTTTAGAAAACACAAAGTTAGTGTCATAGCTACACGTGTTGGCTACAATTTGCTGCACTAGTGTCACAAATTAGAAGTTAGTGAAATCGGAACACAGTGAATACAATCAGGGCTTGGGAGTAAAGGCACTAAGACAGACTTGCTCATTTACTATTTGCCTCTTTGGATCTAAAAGACACCCATGCATTGACGTCTGTATTCCCTCCGGGAAGTCTTCATAAAGATGAAATTGTTAAGCATTTAGTAAATGTCTACTAAACAAGTTTCTGTATTGTATCCTGCACCAGTTTCCACACTTCTTTGTTAGAAGACCCAAACATTTTACAGCAAATAAAGAACTCCCAAAAAATTCAAAGAATGAATGGTTAGGGGTGGAATTCTGTGACTTCATAGTTGTGTTGAATAGTTTTGTGTTACGGTTAATTCTACCGCAAGTTACGAAGAGAATCAAATTTCTTATGGACGAGTTTGGCAAGGAACAATTTCCACTGCTATTGCAGACATGAAAATTTAACCAGAGTTCTTAAACGAGCATCAATATGATAGTATTTTTGAAATTATTTCATAGTGATGGCATAGTTTCAGAACTAAGAACAGTTTTAAATTAAATATAAATAAAATTGCACAATTCCCTAATTACAAGACTGGCTTTTTTTATAATCCACGGAAAGCACTTGAATGTGTCCCCATTTTCTAATATCAAAGTCTGGTTACCCCAAAATAACCTACAAGAAAATACTGCAGTTGCTGCACAACCCAAATTACTATTAATAAAATAAAAACAACCATAACACAGATTACTTAGAAAGAAATTGCATGTATATATGGTTATTTTAAACACATAATAAAAAAAATTATCAGAGAAGTAGTGTTTTGATAAATATTTAACAGCCGTTAAAAAAATGAGTTCTTGAAATATTCAGCTACTATAAAATTTCTTAAACATGAGAAAAATTTCATAGAAAAGTGGTGGCAATATTTACAGGTTACACAAAATGTTTCAGTTCTGTACAGAAAATTGAGTGTTACATCCATACCAAAAATGTACACATTCAGAACTTCAAAGCATGGCAGTCATAAATGAGGATAACATTTACATTACAGTCTGTAGGTATTTTGAAGACAATCTGGGAAGTGTATAACATAAATCCTATTTAAATATTTTAAATCTTTAGAGGGAAATGTTTGCAACCATAATTCATTTATGTAACACTAAAATAAATATTTTGAAAAATACATTTCATTACATTTAATTTATGTAACATTAAAATAAAGATTAAAAAATACATTTTGTTGCATTTCATTTACAACAACTGGATAGCCCAGTTCCAAAACTCACCTTGTCCATCATCAAGAAAAAATGAGTTCTGAACATTTAGTGTAGCTTTTAAATGTGTGCTAAAGTTGATGCAACAATAGTTTCCAAAACACGTCTTATTAAATAACAGACACACTTTGAAAAACTGCTTTGGCCATGTCACAATGGGCTTGCAAATAAGTTTTTCTCTACTGTCTCAGTTTTAGTGAAATTGGACAAGGGGAGTTGTGGAACTGGACTACTCAACAGTGACATGCTGCACAACCTCTCAATTCTCATTTTTAAGTTTCAAAATTAATAACTGGTTCATAAAGCACATCTTACAAAACAGATTTTTGTTAAGAGATGATGACCACATCACAGCAAAACAGTAGTTGAATACATAACTGGTGACATAGTTGAGAAACATTGCTCCAACTTCATTTCAAACAGTAAGCAATAATTATCTCTGTTTCTTAAAAATTGCATTACAATTAATGGCAAAAATACTTACACAGCTGTCTCATTTTATCTTCATAGGAGGGATGTACACATTAACATGTGTAGAGCAACATGCTGGAATCATGGCGTAATAAGTTCCTGAGATAAGGAAACACTGTCTGATGGCTTTGTAAGCTGACATGAACTTACAGCCTCTGGTCCTATCTTCCACAGTACATCAGAGATGACTGAGAAGATATACATGACTAGTAAGTCAATTCGGTATGCGAGCACAATTTACATTTATGTACAATTTATAATACAGTATAACATCTCTCATATTTATATATTCATCTGTAATACAATTTTTGAGAATATAAGCGTATATTTACTTCTCTAAAAAATATCCATCTTAAAAATATATTTGCATGCATGATTGACAACGGTCCATCAAAATCACATATCTCATCTCCAATACCCACTTGACTTTAAATTTTATACATAAACCAATTTCAAATTATCACTTTACCATTGTGATGAAATGTTTCAACAAAATAATACTTTACATGTGTAAGCATAATTTTAAAACACACCCATGGACTAGACACAGATGTATAGTTTAAATGACACACCACTATAATTTTTTGGCAGCCACATCAAAATGCATAGATACACCATAAATCGAAAAGAACTAAAAAAAAAAAAAATGTGCACAGAGTACAAATATACTTATACAACTATATACTTGTGGAATTACAGCAACAGCTCAAGTTTTCCAATAAAAAAGTAGTAAAGCTACATTCTGTAATAGTACAAATATCATTAACATTATCTTGAGTGAAGCGAAATTATTTTGGTATTACCACTGCTCATTAAATGTACCAAAAAGTATTTTCACTACCTAAAGTTTTAGTTCTCAGGGTGCCACGTGTGTATTTGAAAATTGGTAATTTAAAAAAAGACGGAAATACATAAGTGTAGACACCCACATACCCAAGTGTGGTATTATAAACTACAGCACATACCTACAAGGGAAGCACAGCGATCATTACTACATTAACATGTAGCCAGCCGATAGTATACGGAGTAATCCACACTAATATGTGGCTTCTTTAACATCATTTATTGCAATACATTTAAGACACAGTTAAATTGTCTAAAAATAGAATAGACTCTGTAAACTTTTATTTAAAACCCATGCACGATACATTTGTTTACAGTACACTTCCAACTGTATATACCAGCCATGAGGGTCACTGGTTCATCATTAGTACTACTGCACTTCAAAAGAAACTAATTTTTAATTTTATAAATTAAACAAGACTGTAAGGTACCCAGCAATAAAGAAAGTTTAAAAATCAATGTGTGCATTAAATACATGATTTTAAAAATTACAAAATTTTGACTTTCAGTAGATAACACCATCATGGTAAGGGGCTTCACAGATATACTGAGTTTGGGAATTGAACTTTCTTTGGTAACCTTCTCTGTTATGATGCTCCTGTGAAATAATGAAGATTTCAACCTAGATAAATTGCAACACTTCAAGTTGTGCTCTAATTAAGAAATACCTCTGGTATCTGAATTATGAAATAACTATACTAATTTTGTAATAACCACATAAGGTAATTAAATTATGCATATATAAAAGCTGCCAGCTAATAAGTTTTCTGATAACTGAAGACAGCGTTAGATAATGTACTTTTCATGTACCATTATTTTGAGATTTCCCATAAACTTCATAAAATCCCACTCAGAAATTTACAAGTACATCATGAAACTAGCAACTTTCGTCTATAGTGTCTTATGGATTTTATTTATTTTCTTTCTATTTTGTGTGCCAAAATTTCTGACTAGTGTTGGAGTCTTAGATATCGTTTCACTGCTGGTTGTAGACATGATCGTGTTAGGAGGAATTTATCACAGTTATGCATAATTTCCTACTTTGCTTTTGTTTATTAAGAGATTTTAAAAACATAGTACTGTATATTCTTCTTTTTACCACCCACACATTTTCGTAATGTATTTTTTATTGTACTAATTTGCTATCACAAAAATTTTACAATCTTTACCTTCCTTTGTAGTTTACTTTCACTCTTCTCAATACTTAACTGTGTAGCTTTAATAAGCATATCATGAATTTAAATCAAATTCATAGTGAACCTGGTTCAAGCAAAAAGTCAATAATCTTTAATCTTATGCAAATGCTGAGAACCTGTTTTATTTCTGTAAAAAAATTTACTTTAACACTTTCCAGTCATTCAGATTAAACTAGAAAATAAGTACTAAAAATTATTTTTATTATTTTTGGTAATAATGTCCACTGTGTGACTCCGAGAACTTGGCATTTTAATATGTAGTTCATTTTCAGCGAGTATTTGCCCAACATGGGACTTGTTTACAAACAAATATTTTAAAGAAAAAAAAAATTCAATATTTTTTATCATCTTCTTTGCCTGTTCACTTACAAGCATCAACACATGTAATTGGAAGTATACTGTACACAAGAGAGCTTTCAATTGAATAGAATGGGGAAATCCTAATAAAAGCTTATGTAATATGCAGTAACAGTCTTGAGAACAGATACTTACACTGTAAAAATACCTACCACAAAACCAACACACATACAAATGGCATATTTTCTACCTCTTCATTTCTCGCACTTTCAGACTCGTCACAACACCACCTAACTGGAGTGTTTCCTTGTAGCACTTGGAACAATAGAAATCAGACTCTGGACTACCAAAAAACCTACAGTTGTTGGTACGACATGGCTGAGCACCAACTATGGGCAAACACACCCCTCTGATGGCACTGTCCGAGCCTGGACGACTTACTTGCTCGACACCCGGCAGATCACTGCTCAGTTGAGGACTCAATGTCGCCACAGAGATGTTACGCACAATACTCGTTCCACTTGTGTTACCAGTTGCCACAGAGTCTTTGTTACTGGTGGGGTGTTCTTGCTAGGAAAAAGTATACATTTTCCATTATTTTACACACAAAATAAACTTTTTGCTTAACTTTTTCACTCCTGTAGGTAACTGGTCAAATGAAGTGATTTTACTCAGCACTTAACATCTAGGTCTGTATATGGAGCAGCGCTGGAAAGGAGATTTCCGAGAAAACAAGCAAACCAATAGCATTGTCTGGCACAATTCCCATATGCAAAAATCCACATTTGCACCACAGAAAATTAAACCCTGATCACCTTGGTAGGAGGCATAGTACTTTAGCCACTGCACTAACAGCAGCCCTAAAGTCACTGGTTACATTTTTTTTTAGTACAAAGGATGGACAGAAATATGGAAGCTAATTACGAAACATACGTTAAACTAAAGTCTTTACATCAGTAAAATGCATATTGTGCTGTCATATTTACCCAATACGAATGTCTGTATAGTTGTTAACCAATTAAATAAGTACACAGAGGATTGAGATACTCACAGACTTACTGATGGTGACACACACAAAAAATAAAGGACGAACACGTTTGTTACGTCAGGGTGTGGTTTGTTGCCCTAGCGGCCAGGAAGTGAACTAGGGTGCTGTGGGAAAATTCAAATTGAGGAGATGCAGGAGTTCAAGGGTATTCTGGTGCTATGTTTATGATTATCTGATATTGAAACCTGAGGGTTGTCGAGATTTCCAGTGCCTTACTTATGTGAGTGGTAAGACTCTCATACTTTGGCGTTGTAACAGGAGTCAAAGTATTGTTTGTGTGATGCAGCGTGTGCTACAGCTGGTTTTTCACAGTGGCTGATTTATGGGGGGAGGGGGGGAGTGAAGGGGGCACCCCCTCTAAGAACCTGTTTTTTTTTTAGTCTAGTAAATTGTTAAAATATATACAGAAGAAACATTACATTTATACAAATAAATATTTGTAAATAATTAAACCATGAACCTGGGCTCACAAATGTCTTAACTTAAATACTTATATCATATAATATGCACAGTTTACGTGATTATAACTGCAAATTTCAATATTGTTAAGCAACTTTTTCCCTTCTCTCAAGCTCCGTTTTATGTACGCGAGGACCGTTCTTGCTCGAGAAACACTGTGTATTGTGCTGGCGGAAGGACATATTTCCTGTTTTTTTTTCCTCAGCAGAAGGGGGAGTGATTCAAGCTGAAGTGACCATTCAAACCCTATCATGAATAAAGGCCCATACCTTAAAAAAAAGAGGGGGGGGGGGGCAGTGTACAAACTATTATGATTACACCATGTCTTCTTCATGCACTCTGTCTCTAGCATGCAGTGAAGTGAATGAGTAATGGTTTCAAGTTATACGTTATGAAGTGATTTTACATTATGTTTTAAGGTTGAATATTAACTAGGACTAGAGAGAAAATAACTTGTTTACATATTTTTAGCAAACTGCAGAAACTTGAAGAAACAGGAGACGGCGATGCTGATACTATGTGACACAGGTTCGTTTATATTAGTTTTTTTATGCCGTGAAAGCAGTTTAAGGTCGGTCAAGTGTAAAAAATTCTAAAATTGTATTTGCATGAAATAGCATTAGTTTTGTATATGTTACTAGTGACTATATTATCCTCTCAAGAACAATATTTTAGCTTGCATAGTTATCCCATAAGTGCATGTCAAAGTCAAAATTTCTATGTTATGGGAACATACCTCAGCAAAACCTTAATGAATTACTGTTTAATAATTAACATAAAATTAAATTAATGTCGCACGCTGTATGCTAACAGTTATAAAAACACAAAATAACATATTTATGTATTTAAAAAAAATACAAAGTAAATGATTTTACTAGATTTTCAGAATTTTTTTAAAATTACAACAATTTTAATTATTGTGTACATAAATTTCAGTGAATAGTCATTGGCTCGCGACATCTAATTTCAGTATAAATTGTTTAGTTTCAATAAGACTGATGATTTTCGTTCAGTGTATGTTCCCGTAACATGAAGCCTTTGAATCAATGAAGAGATTTTAATCAGCACTTAACAGCTACGTGTTTAGCACTTGTGATGGGTGACGTGATATGAGTATGCCGCAGCATCAGAATGAAGGGGCAGGGTAACTGGAAGATCCCCCAGAAAATCCGGCACAAGCAGAACCAAATTTACTGCCAATTTTACCAGGTCACGCCATCTTTTGTGAGGTCTGGTAGGTTATAACTTTGAATGTGGTTTTTAACAACTACATCACAGAATGCAGTGTATCTGAAATATGTAATAAACATTAACTAGTTTCTAGCTTTCAAAATGTTTTTTTTTGTGCAACTTTGTTGCTATTAAAATTATAGTACGTTTTTCAAAAGCTAACACAAAAAAGTTACTAAGAAAACTTACAGCATATGAAAAGCTGATTAAAATTAGTACCAATAGCCTATAGTTACGACAAAATTAATAATCAAGAAAATATCAAACCCAAAAAAATTATTAAATTTTAATGAAGCTAAATGCAGGGCTCATATTGCTTCTTCGAGTCTACTTTAGGGACATGGTGAATTTTCACACTGAAAAAAAAAAAAAAAAAAAAAAAAAAAAAAAAAAAAAAAAAAAAAAAAAAAAAAAAAAAAAAAAAAAAAAAAAAAAAAAAAAAAAAAAAAAAAAAAAAAAAAAAAAAAAAAAAAAAAAAAAAAAAAA
>PNEQ01105646.1:0-12675 GCA_003012365.1 Medauroidea extradentata | reverse complement strand
TAAAATAAAGATCATAAAAATATGTACAACGAATAAAAAAAAAACTTTTATGCTGCTCAAAGTGAAACAAAAAATTTACTCAACATCTTTTTAGACTATGATTCTTTTATACTTAGTTCTGTTATAACGGGAAAATATAACTTAACATATACACTCAAAACACAATTACTCAGACAGGTGTTTAGCATATATTTTCCATGGTGCAAGTTGTTAATAAGTCAATCAAAAGAATAACTTTGATTGGAAGAAAAACTTCTACCATTAAACCAGTTAAGGTCAAATCCAAATTTAGTTTCAAAGCTTTGATATTTTGCATTACATTTTATATCTCTTAAATTTACCCTAAATTATCTGTGTTTTTGATCTGACTCTGAATGAAAGGCAAATTTTTATTTATAGTGGAAAATACAAAATGCAAAAAATAAATAATTCTATACATAACACAATATTATTTACAGTGTATTTTAATTAACCATCTTTAGAACTACGGAATACAATTTCTCACTGGTTAAGTTATTACATGGAACTATGAACAAATAATAGCCAATAAAATGAACATCTTCCACAATAAATACTTACCACACAGCTACTTACAATCAAAATACAAATTTTGCTCTATTTTTTTTGTGAAGCCGAATGTGTTCATAACTAGCTAACTTTAAAATTTAACACTGCTTTTCAAAATAGCATGTTTTCGATCTGATCATGTATAGAATATGTTAAATTATTATTTACTGTTAAAAGTGCACGTACAAAAGTATTTACTGCAGGTACTGCCATTACAATATTACTTTCAATATTTCACACTGATAAGTGGTCATTTTACTATTTTTATTTTCTAAAACATTTCACTAAACATTAAATAAATACTATAGTATCAAAAATAAAAAGTCACTTGAATATTGAAAGTAAGACCAATGGAAAACACATCACAGTATATTTTCAGTTACATTATGATAAATTCACATGGATAAAACAAGTTACCTACTTTATAATTTTATTCTTTTTTTTTTTTTTTGACAGATCTCTCAAAAAATGTAGTTGTTATTGACGAAACTTTCTTTCCCAAATCTTTGCATGCAACAATGTTTCTTTGTTTGCCTTGTCCTCTTCAAATTTTAAAACTTTATATCCTTCTAATAACTCTTTAAGGCTTATTCTTTTCAGTTCAGATGTTATACACGATAAAGTTTGCTGACAAAGTTTGTCAGCTGTATTCTTTTTCTCTGTTACTTCTTTTCTTTTCACAACTAAATTTATATTCATATCATCAACTGTCTTTATCTTTTCTTGAATTTCAACTCTGAAGGTTTCTTCTTCAGCAATCTTTCTTTCTTTCTCATTACCTTCAAAGAGTTTCTTTGCTCTTAGTTTGGTTTCCTCTAAGTACTGATGGAACTTACTTCTTGCACATCTCCCATAGACTATGAACTCTTTTGTGATTGGAACACATGCTGGTTTATTGCCATATATTTCAAGGCATCAATGACATTCAAATGTACATTCAAGCATCTTTCATTAATAGCAGCTGTCTGTTCTGTATTTTCAGGTGTTGAAAGCCTCTTTTCAACATCACTATTACCATTTGGTAATGAAAGGCAGGCTTTAACAACTTTTGTTACTTCTTTGTATTTTGAGTCATTCATCACATTTTTTACCTCAAAAACTTCCTTCCAAAATGTTTCAAGGTCTTGATTGACTCCAGTAAACTTTCCTGTTTTAATAATCATCCACTCATCAATCAGGCAGTCTGTACTCCTCCTGTTACAACCCATCTTTATTCACACAATACATACATTTTTGTTCAGAAAACTAAACTAGTCACCAATTTTTTCTGTCTAATAAATGTACCTGAAAAATAAAATGTTACCTCGCAAAATATTTAATACACAAGGTACATTAGCCAATTAACAAACTAATATTCCCTATGGGGGAAAAATACAGAAGCAGCCACAAAAGATGTATGGAAAAAACATAAAAAAAAAATAGTCATACAATTAAAGAAGAAAGACACAAGGTCCAAAATTAATGCATTTCAATAAGAAGAAAAAGGCCCTAGAGAGGGGATTCACCAGTAAGGTATTTTATGTGAATTAAATTTTGCACTACACGTGTAACTTCGTTAGTACTTGATATAGGAATACAAGTTTTTTTTAAGAGACGGTATAATAGTATAATCTACGCCTGCCAGGACTTACTTTTTTCCTATCGATTATATTTGCAGAGAAAAAAATGTGTGAAATTGGCTAATAATGCCATTTTTAAAGCTGCGGCACCTAGGCGCCTTAAGGTAAAATAGAAAACTACATCCTGGCAAGCATAGCTCAATCCTTTGGCTTTCGATAAATGTAATAATACTCCAGTGTTACAGATCTAATTTGCGTGCAATTTGGGGGATGCTCAAATGTCTGTTGCAGTGCTTGGAAGGGCCGGGCAGGGCTGCCTCGTCAATACAAGCATGAGCGTGGCATGGCGACACTGAGTGGAGGGGATACAGGCACACTAGCCAGACACAGGAGGGGAAGTTGACTTGGCATGGAAGGAACCCGATAACAGGCAGGCGTGCGTGCATTGGTGTGTATGTACAGATCATCTTGCTCTCAGATTGCAGTACGTATACATGGGCATTCGTTCTCTCTCTCCGCGGTAACTGCCATAAGCCGTTTATCGTGACCACATGTTTGTTGTGTCCAATGAACTGATTTCAGAACAAAAACTTTGTTACTGTGTATGTGTGTTTATTGCTATTCTCCATTCACTCTAACCCGAGTTCTTAAGTAAACAAATAACATCACATCGTTGCACCTCACTAGCTTCTAATTGGTTCAACTCGTGAAGTGCGCCGACGTACTATGTCCAACCGACAAAACTATGTACAGTAAGCATCACAGAAAACAACACACTAATACAATCAATACAGCCTCAAAATTTCGTACTTGTTATTAACAAACAAAAGAGAAAAATATGTAAATACATAAAATAACATTAATTTCATGTACAAATGCAGTATATTTCGAAATTCAATTTCAATTATCAAGCCATGACTAACGATCGTATTCAAATATTCTGGTACTGACATAACGAATACTTGGTAACCTATGCATGGACAAATTGTCAACAAACGTGCGATATAAAATTTACTGCACGCCCTCTTGTATTATTTTGTACTTCTTTTTGAAAAAATCACATTTGACCCCTCACTGAACAAACTGTGGATAATTCACATCACATGTTCGTTGGTGTTATAAAAATACATGAAATTTATATTCGTGCCTTATAAACATCACCACAGTTTGTTTAATAATGCAGGAATACATATCCACGTTCAAAATCAAGCAACACATTTTCATTGTTCACTTCCAACGTTACATAACCTAGTCTGCAAGACTACAGACCCAGACACAATTGTGCAGACGTGTCTGATTACGTTGTCTGACTAAGCTGTCTGACCAACGTTCAGCCGCAGCTAGGCACAATTGAGGACCTTGCACCAAGAGAGAGAGGCAGCTCCATATTAATAAACTTGTGGGAAACGAAAGAATACTGTGCTAAAAATTAGCACCAAACAATGTGCTTCATATACTCCTCCAGTTTAAAGGTACCATTTGTACAAAGTCTTGGAAAGTTTTAATGTGCTAAAATACATATGTGAGAATGCAGAAAAAATGTCCGAAGTTTCGAACTGCCCCTTTCTTGCACCAATTAGTAAAAGAAGTAATGCTGTATTAAATATTCTATATTCTAAAAAATGTAACTAAATTAAACACTGATAACAAATACATGTAAACGTATGGCAACACTTCAAATATGCAAGAAAATATTAATGAAAACTTAGCAAACAAAATGATCTCATCACATATTCGTGTTCCTTTATGTAAGAAACGCAAAAAGTACTATGACACAAATTTTAGTCTTATGCTTTAAAATATTTCTCACTATTAGGCTAAGATATTTAAAGTGTCTCGTGAGCTATAATTAAGTGAAATAGTCAAAAGTACAGTAAAACCTCTTTATAACAACCCCTTATATAACAACCACCTCTCTATTACAACCCTTCCCTCAAGAACCATGGGGTTTTAAAATAGGGGTTTTGTGTATATTTAAACCTCTTTATAAAGACCACCCCTATATAAAGACCCTATTCTAGGGAACCATGACGGATCTTTATAGAGAGGTTTTACTGTATAACGGTCATGAATGTTTAAATGATTTGGAGCTGCTTCCATCTTGCACCAATTTTCTAACGCACTAGTCTAATAAGTCTAATAAACATGCCCAATATCTGCTGAAAGATGAAATCATACATTAAAATACAGACTTACGCATATCATAATACTTGAAACAATACCTACTATAAATTTAAAATGTATGTATTATTCAGTAGCATAGTCAGTCAGCTTGATCATCATCACTGGTGTCAGACACCATCTCCAGCAGTCACATTCTTCAATGCATGGTAAAATGTTCCTTCATTCGGTGGAACAAAGTTTCTAGTTGAATGCATAACATCCTTATGCTTGGCTGCTTTCAGTGGTAGTGCTGAGTCATAAATAACAGATGACTGCTGCACAGACAAATTCATATTTACAATCTTCACGATACAAAACTCTTCGTATGTAGGCAAAGATGTAGATAACTTATGTTAATATTGTCAACATAGTTAATAGTGTCAACATGCTTCTTGCTGTATTCAAAGATGCAATACTGCTATATCTTAAATCTTTGCTTACTTGCATTAACAATCACTTTCTTTAAAGGACTACCATAATGCTCAGTAAAGTTCAAAATCATGTTTTAACCTACATGAATAGGTGTAAACTTCCTGGATTCTTGCCGAACATGCTGTACACAATGTTCTGGATTGAAGACATATTCTTCCTTCCTCATAAACTTCTCAATGACATCAAAACAGTGACCGCACAGGAGAAAACTGTGTCCAGACACTGGAAAACAATGTACAATCTTCTCTAATGAAGAAGTTTTAGTAATAAGGTACAAAACCTGAACTATTGTCATATTCTTATTTTGTACTGCTGCATTATCTGAGAAAAGATACAGCAGCTTTACTGTCTTAGGGGCAAAATTATTTATGTAGTGATTCAAGACTGACGTAACCTCAACTGGCTATATCCTACCCGTTGTTTCATCATACATGTAGAAATGAGCACAGCCAGTCTTTCTAGAATGTACACAAAAGTCATAGGTCCACAGCTTACACCTGTAGAATTATCACCAGAGGGTACTTTTGGCAGTGGCAGATTTTGCTGGAAATCAAATGTTAGTACTTCTACTTTCTCGTCATCTTTGCTTTTACTTTTTTCTTGCATGTCTTTATAAAATGTTTCAGCCATCATGTCATGTATATTTTTCTGTTTCTTCAACTCTTGTCTTTCTTCTTCATTGAGATATGGATTTTTCATTTTGTAGTTTAGCATGCCACACTTCCTACATGTGCCTGAAGGAGGGCACCCAAATCAGTATTTAAAGTTTTGCTTGAAGTACCGATAATAAAAATAATGTGATATTTTAGGTTTGAAGATTGGATGAGGTGTATGACCATTTGAATGGTATTGCTCATACATTTCGGGTTCATGCAGGAAGTACAGATAGTACATTTTTTTAAATTTACATCTGAAGACCAAATCTAGCACTTTTATTCCTGTTGTGATAGGATTCTTTGCGAGGTAAAGTTATAATGCGATTGTCTACTTGATCAACCAACTTTTCATATATTTTGTGGACTCTGTTTTTAGGTTTGCCTCGCCCATCTTTAGGCGCCTGCATATTCATATTCTTTGATATATTATCTATTCTCTTTTTTGATATTCCGTGAATAGATGCAAATGCGGCTCCGCAAACTCTCCCTGATTCTGTTTAAAGTTTGATGTGATATTTGTGAGAACATTATTGTTGATGGAGGAATATCAATTAATTAAAATGTAACGCAATCTTTACATTTACCTATTTTTTGTGTCTATTCTAAAATTCTGATTAAAAACAGTACTAAAAATAAAATCGGTGGAAACATAGTTAATTTAATAAATAAATTGTCTTTTCAATTAAATTTACCACGGTACAATTAAACTGGTCCTGAAATTTATTTTAAAAACTTGAATAAAGATTAGTGCCGAACCAGCTGATGAAGCTAAATTATTTTGCTCTATTTACTACCACAAAAATAAAAATATTGAAGATACACTTAGAGCTGATAAAATTTTACAACATAAAACTACAAACATTTAACTATTTAATAATTTAATTCAAAGAAAAAAAATAATCTGGTGTGCTTCCAACAACCATGAGTACTTAGCAAACAGGTATTGAAGTAAACATCAATTTTTTTAAGCAAAAGAATTTGAAATTAAAAAAAAATGGTTGAGCCAGATTTTTAAAGAAGTTTTAAAAATTAAATTTTAATTTTAATCAGTGGACCATATTGGCTGAATTATGTGAAAGTTACATTTTTCCAAACATTAATAAAACCTGAAGATATTGTAGATTATAATTTATTAAGTATTAAATATAAAAATTTGAGAAGTTTTACGAAAAATAATATAACATTTGACAAAATTTTCACATGATTTATCCTTTTGGTGCTTCAGATATCGTTAAATGCAGTTACAATAACGCGTTTACTTTTCTTGAGAATTGGCTTTGTTCTCTTATCTTTTATGTGAAAATCAATTACTTTTTTAAAAATAAAATAAGTTATATTATTCAATTGTACAGTCATTTAAATATTGAATTTAATTACAATTTAGTTTTTTTAATAAATGCTTACACAAGAAATGCTTTAAACAAAATAATTTAGAATACAATTTTAAAAAAGAAACAATAAGAAAATTTTGCACAACAACTGGGTGGTTCTGAAAGATATGTACATAACAAAGATTAGGGAATGGAATATTCCTTATACTTTACCTACAGTTTGGTTTATTCATATGTATTTCGACTGAAAATTCAGTAAATTTAGTTTGATCTTGAAAATTTGGTTTTGCAATCAATTTTTCTACTTGTTTGGTATTTATACATAATATAATGCCAAAGCTTTTTCTTATATTTTTCAAAAAGTGAATTATTCATTAATCTATCAAATTTTTTTCAAAACTACTTTTACGATTGTTTTAATTATTTATTTTTTATTAAATCAGTGTATGATTTCATCCAATTCAATTGTTTTAACTGTATGCTCTGTGTAGTTTTTAACATTTCGTTCCCAAATATAAATATTGTTTGAGATTTATCTAATGTAATTCATACTGTTCTTTATCATTTGAAGCAGTTTAATTTTTTTTGTTTCGATTCTCCTGGTAATTTTTTTTTGGGCAAGACAAAAATCATTATATAAATCATGCATTTATTTTGGAAATATTCCAAATTGACTTCTAAAATGCAACCAACATTTGAATAGTTTTTTTAATTTATTATTTTTAGTTAAAAATAATATAAATCATCAAATTTGTGATTTTCCAAAATTAATTTCTTGATATAGTAAATATTGGTTTGTGGCCCAATCATAAAAATTATTTGCGTCTAAATACACTGAACATGAATCTTCAATGTTAGGATTATTATTTTTCATATATTTACTATTCACTTTTGAATATCTTTTACAACATTGGGATATTCTGCCTTTAACTTTTTTCAATCATTAATGTTTTATCAAAATCGGTCAATAACTCAAGTTCAATTTTTGCGTATTTTAAAATCAAGTCCCAAACTTATCCATGGCGCTGTAAAATACAAAGTGTGATCTAATCTATGTGTTCCATACAAACATCTCTAAAATTGTCAAATATATCACCTAATATTAAAACGTCAGTTTTGTTGTATAATTCTGTATATTCACTTTGATTTACAATCAAACTTTTTGTGCAAATTTTATAAACATCATCATAAATATTAAAATGTTAGTTCTTTTTAAATATTTGTAAAAGTTTTTTTGGAGGCAATTCAGTTTCATTAGATTTTCAGCAGATATATGCATATGGATAAACACCTTTTTTATAACACTATCTACATTTCTGTTTGACTATATTTCAAAGTTTCTCAAAAGCCATAAACTTAATAAATAAAAATACAAACCTAAAATTTACGTCTTTATTTGTGTGTTTTGTAAAAGAAATATATTTTTCTTCAGTGTTTTGAGATTAAATCAATTATATTTTCATTTTGATATTTTCTAAGATCTTTTGCAAATAAACGTCTATCATATCCAGATAAATTTTTAACAACAGGAATAAAATCTGGATTTTGATAATCTAAATTACAACTATTGTGGGCTGCCCCTTAAATTTCCCAAGTAAATTATTATGATTTTTAGAGAATCGCCATATAAAGTTTTATAACAAATATGACAATTAATTGTACTTTTATAATAATTTTTTTTGTTAGTTGAATCATTGGTATCAAATTTTCATATATTTTTTAAAATATTATTTTGCTTCCTCCATTAACATTTTCAAAAAATACTGAGAGACATTTTTTTCCTTTATAAGGTACTGGACGCTTGTAATCATTATTTTCATATTTTAAATAATAATTTAAACTATTAATCTCATGTTTTTGATAATTACCTGTATATGTGAAACATTAAAATTTTTGTTCTGTGTTATTAATTTGTTAATTAGTTTAATTGTATCTTCCTCGCAGTATTTCTTTATGTAAGCCAGAATCAATGTCTTCTTCCGTTAGTTCTACGTATTTTTATTATTAATTCGTTATTTGTTAGTAAACCTTGGATCTGATGGACAAACAAAATTTTTTTTAATAAACTTTTAAATATGGCATGTATAATAAAAGGTACACTCAATGAGTCATTATAATTCTTAAATTTTAATATATCATTTTCTCTATTTGGGAGATTCACTTTGAACAGATTCATGATTTTTATAATATTTTTTGTGATCATTTAATTTATCTTCACAATAAAAATATTGTAAACATCTATCGGAAATATATTTGTTTCTAGTATTTTGTAAAAGTTGCATGCCAAATAAGGTAAAAAGGGTCTTTTATCAATCAATAATGATTATAAATTGAATTCTTTATATGTAAGAGATTAATATGTTTCCAATTTGATTTTTTTGTAATTTTAGATGAATGTATATATAATATTTTTTAATCATATGAATAAACATTATATAAAATATTAGTTCCTTTTTCAAATAATTAAATTTTATCTAATTGCCATGGTAATTCAATATCTTTAATTAAAGACTTCGCAAAATTCATTTTCATACAATTCCTTTAAATCAGCAGGTTTAAAAATAATAATAATAACATTTGTAGTTTTAAAAGACGCACCCTGAGATTCTTCATTTTCATAATTTGCCACATTTTTATACTGGGAGAAAAGTTTTAAATTTACATTTAAATCATTTTGCTCTAGTTGTTATTTTATTTTGTTTATTACAATTTGTTTTATGTCACCAAGAAGTAATTTTGGTTCTATATACTTATTTACATTCTTTATATAATATTTCTTTAAACGATCATTAATTATTGATCCTATTTTCATGAATTTAAAAATTACAATTTATTACTTCAACTTCTCAAAATTTATTTTCAGAATTAGTTTCTTTTTTCCTGTTTCGTAATTTTTTTGTATGATTTATTGTAAGTAATTCCACAAGTTTCACATTTTACTTGAACTTTTTGTGGTTGATTTTTAAAATTGTCTTTAGTTAATGGTTTTAAACCTATATGAATTCTGCTTTTGTTCATGACTTTTTTTTAAATTTTTTTGTTAATAATCATTATGGCATTTTTCTTTGCGAGAAGGTTTACAATAGTTTTTGCAAGCAATACATTTTTTTCTCGTGGTTTCATTTTATTTTCAAAAATATATTTTTAAAAAGCAGAGGCCTTGTCCTAGAAAATATATACACTCTCTGCTAATGAACTATTTTGAATCCTTGTGAAAATATGTAACACTGCAGAAGAAAGAAACTATTTTGAAGGGAAGGGAAAATGTTACCTCGTAAAATAATTCAGTAGGCACATTACGAAAACTGTCATACAATTCTGGCAAACAGACAAGCACTTATTTAGCAGTGTCTGTGATTGGTTTTCAGTATATTCGCACTATCTACATGATGAAGAAATGCAGATTAAATGTATGTATGACTTAAGAATATGCAAGCTATTGTGAAAAAAAAATAAATAAATAAAAAAATAAAATAAAAAATAAAAATTTTTGTTAATTTGTTACTATTTCACATTTTTCAACACAACAAAACACAGTATGTATTACTGCTAGCATTAAATTACAAAGTTCAAATAACATAAAGAGAAAATGAGGGGAGCAGTTACAATCTACATTTATTATAGTCGGCATGATTCGACAGCAAACATGTTTTTGTGCAGAAAGGTGGTTCGGTACTACCAACACACAATAATGGTAAATACAGTACTATTGATTAACTATTATTAACATATTTTTTTTGTTATTACAGTATGTATTTTTTTTCAGTGTTCATAGATTTTCTATTGTGTTGTAAGGGGCACTTGGCCATCCTTGCTTGTTCTAAAGTTTTTTTTTTTTTTTGTTTTCAATGAGTCTTTAGGTTTAGAGATAAATCTATACGTGTGTCTGTAAATTAAGGGGTGAGCCTCCTTTCCTTCCCCGGCGTCAGTGTGGGCCTAATAGGACCTCGCAATTCTTTATAGTGTGTTTGGGTTTGTAACTAGCGATGATAAGAGCCATGCCCATGGTGGATTGCCCGGCTTACTGGTATCAGTGCATCGAAAGTATCCATGGTGGGGGTAGTTAAATAGACACGTGTTAGGATAGGATAAATGTATATAAATAACCTGGACTGAACAACTGCGATTGTTTAACAAGACTATGGAAATAAAACCTAAAATAATGAACTCTAAACTGGTAATGAGCCTAAGTACACTAATTAAATGTTAATCTAATTACATGCAGTGGACCGAACCATTAAGTTGTTTGTTTGCCTTGATTCAGGTAGATGAGAGCACCCCAGAGGGATTTAAGTGTTATGAAAGATGTTGTTTGTTCAAATTTCCCGGGAAAGGCAATTTGTAAACATCTATTTGTATATATGTATTGTCCAGAGAGTGCAAGGAACATGGCGGCCTGAAGAAGTGCCAAATGTGGGTACAGGCCCGAACTGTGAAAATGAAACTAGTGAGAGTGTAAATGTAACTGATATTTGGGGAGTATTGTCCGTAACCTATATTTTAAGGCTGTTTGGTAATTACTGGTAAGAGATCACAAAGCAAAACAACAGGGGTTGCTTTCAAGAGTTGCGCACGTGCGTTTCCAGATGTGGCGGGCTGGGCGAGTTCCGGCGAACTCGCTGGCCGAGGCCGCTGGACCCCGAGAGAGGCTATCTTAGCTGGGAGATCGAGGGGTGCAGACGTGCGTGAGGCGGCACCACGCTACCACATGGTGAAGCATATCGCCACGCATCGGCGTGGTAGGCCGAGTTTTTGCAGATATTAAGCCATGCTTAGCTTTAATATGTGAATATTAGGGCGCTTAGATAAGTATTTGTTGTTAGCATAATTTATTTGGTCGAGCCCACCGCGTCTATGTTAACAAGCACGTTGTAAGCACTAAAATTGTGGAAAAATAAATAGAAGAAATAATGGAGCCAAACGTTTTCTATTTCTTCTGGTATTAAGAGTTAACTTGGTGTGCTGGAACCGTGAGCTGCTAGCTGCGCGACTGATACGGTACATGGGGGGAAGAGGGGTGTGCTGTCTGTCGAGTCGACCTGTCTCTCGCCAAGGACTAGAGACAAATGCTATCGCGCAGCTTACTACGCACATTTTTCTTCCCCATATCATCCCTACTCCATGCGCTTCGAATGATCGCACCCGGAGAAAGAACACGCCCATTCCAGCCGAAAAACACATGCTCGGTAACCGTTCAGCTCCTCTCACAGAACTAGTGAGGCCCGTTAATGTCATGCCCAGGTAAACAGCTGAAACTTACCATTTTTCAGACATTATAATACAGCTGCTGGAAAGAAAATTCAGAAAATCAAGCAAAATTTACATTGCACTATTTAACATATCATTATTTCAATTTAAGGGCCTTTAAAGGACATATTTTGAATAAAGGGACTTTAGGGACCAAGTATAAGCCTTGTAAATGCTTACAAACTGACGTTACATGACCCTAATATCCACAGCCCTACTTGCATTACTCTTGAACAACATTTTACTGATATGCCTCACATCAAAACAGGTTGTTATATTTAAAAGATTAATAAGACTGTTTAAAATCCATAAAGTCTGCATAGTCCAATACAATTAAATTTAGTTTGTGGGAGTTTGTGTGACTGAGGGCAAACTAAACTATAAATAGTTTAACTAATGGACACAGACAGCATTCTCAAATTAGTGAAATTAACAGTGATTACTTCATAATAAATAATAGATCATTATAACTAAGTACACCAGTGAACTAAATTAAAGCCACATACAATTCAAGTAATAAATTGTACAAAAAATTATCATTTAGCAAATGAGCAGTCACCTCTTTAAATGTATTTTAAGGTAAGTAAGGGGAAGGGAAGGAGAGTAAGGGGAACAGAAGGAGGAGGGCAAAGGAAAGAAGAGGGCAAGGGAAGGAAGAGGAAGGCAAGGGAAGGAAGAGGAGGACAGGGGAAGGAAGAGTAGGGCAGGGGAAGGAAGAGG